>JAUMHF010000025.1:7154682-7172435 GCA_032359275.1 Microctenopoma steveboyesi
TGTCCATGTTCCCCTTGAGTTCTTGTTTCGGAGACGCTCGTTGTCTTGCATGCTCACAACTAAAACACACACACACAATGGAGGGAGAAGCCGGAGCAGGAGCTGCCCGAGCGTTTTACTTTAAGCACGGATGATGCGGAGTCGGTGGCGAGTTTGACCGCTGGAGCTCCGTGTGCCTCCGAGTCAGAGAGGAGACTGAAATGAATGGAGCAGCGTCACACAGCGCAACAGAGCGCGCGTGTGTGTGTGTGCGCGCGCGCGCGCGCGGTGCCCAACATGAGGCCCGGGGACCTGAATGAAACTACTTTTTGTTCAGTGGTTAAGTTAGATCCAGGTCATGGTTATCCCAGTGACAAATCAAAAAGCTTCTTCTTTTCTATCCGACTAGTCAGAAGTCCTGAAATCTTAGCATGCAGAAAACAATACTTTGTTTTTATTGATTTTTAATAAATACTGTTTGACATAAAGCTTGGCAGTGATGACTCTGCACCACTTTAATTTAGCCAACATTCTGACAAAAAAAAAGCATAATGGAGTTTTGTTTTGTTGTATATTGTAAAAAACTAACGAGGAATTATGCACAACTAAGTACATACGTAATTCTCATTCATTCATTGTCAGATGTGTTGTAAATATTCACAGAAAGCAGTGATGCAGAACAACAAACACATTTAACCAATAGTATTTAATGGTTTATGCAACGCTCTGCTAAGGCCCAATCTTCCCCCAACAGTTCCATTAGGTAAACCAGCCCCCTTGCATTTTATTGGCCAAAAATAAATTCAAACATACCTAAATAAATATGCGTGTTTATGGTGGTGGTGGGGGGGGGGGGGTCAATTCAAACAGTAACAGTTCTAATTAAAGGCAACTTGAAAAACAATAGTTTTCTCCATAAAACTGGTTAAATTGAAAAGTTTTTTAAAAAAATGTAAAAGGGATCGTTCCTCAACAGCCTCCACTCCACATCAAGTAACACAACTCTAAAACCATTCATTATAAAAACTGAGGTGGAACACTGCCACCACCTGGAAGTCATAAGCTTTGGTCACAGGAGTTTGACGAGGAGATGGTAGGGAAAGGTGGGGGATAGTAGCTCCTGGCCCTCCTCGTCACAAACTATCTAGGCCTGGAATTTAACTGGAGCAGGGGATCCCAGAACAGCTGGATGACATAGTGCCATAGATACTTAGGGTTCAATACAATGACAGGCCAGACTGGTTGTCTCAGTTTGGTACAGGGAGATGAGGACAAAAAATGTCTGAAATTGGAGAGTTGATTTTACCTCGGACCAGAACAGCTCATGCACAAGTGTACGTGTGTGAGTGCATATGGATATGAGGCCCTCTGCAGTCCCTTTCATCTGTTCAAGCTGAAGCAGTTCTATACTTCTTATTTTCTTTTTCTAAGCAGATACGTAAAATCCCAAAACACTGAACCCATTTTCACCTACACAGTGCCAAAAACCCCACCCCTTGCTGTATGAGTCAGCCAGGGCTTTCGCCTGGAGCCATGTCGCCCGTTTGAGACAAGAGGACAGGTAGGCTAGGGTGGGTGGACATCAGAGGGCCGAACGGTGGCACGAGTCCCCCTTCCTACCCGTCTACGACATCTCACCCACCCCTTGCCGTTGTCCGACCAGTTTCTCTTGGGCTTTCCATGGCAAGGTGGGATGCTGTTTGCAGGGGGGGGGGCACATTATGGCGTCACCCCCCCCCTCACCCCATCCCACTGTTTCAAATTATTTAGTCAGTCACTTAAGAAGCGTGGGCTCAGTTTGAGGCGCTGCTGTTTGAGGAGCTGGATGTGGAGGCCACAGCCATGGCCGAGGTGCCTGAAGAGGCCACAGATTTGCGAATGTGAGGCATGAGGAAGGGGTCGCTGGCCAGCTGGTGCACATCGATGCGGTCCTCTTTACGGTAGACTAGACAACGCCTTATAAAGGCCTGAAAGGAGAAAAAGATGTGGTAAATAACTGAGAAAGCAGATAACATTTTCATAAACATTTACCACGTGAAAGTAAGACAGAACAACCAATACAGGGTTTATATGGGTGAGACACAGAAAAAGTAAAAGCATTGAGGTGAGAATCTGGCACCTTAGCTTCGGGTGTGACGACTGGTTTGGGGGGAAACTGCACATCTGTTGCTTTCAGTATGGTGTTCTCCTGCAAGATGTCCTGCTGAGACTGGTTGTGACCAAAGGGCTAAAGAAGAAAGAGAAGACATTTAATCCAACAAACAACAAAGAAAAAAAGAGTCAAAGGAAACAGAATCAATAAAGTGTCTGTGTTTCATACTCCATCATTCAGGAGAGCATTTAATCTTTCTTTCAGTTAAAAACCTAAAGC
This sequence comes from Microctenopoma steveboyesi, assembly GCA_032359275.1. Classification (NCBI taxonomy): domain Eukaryota; kingdom Metazoa; phylum Chordata; class Actinopteri; order Anabantiformes; family Anabantidae; genus Microctenopoma; species Microctenopoma steveboyesi. The sequence continues at coordinate 7,157,033 of JAUMHF010000025.1, forward strand.
CTTAACCCACTCAACTTTTTTTACTTTTCAAGAATAAAAATATGATTTTGGAGCTCAACAATCTCTCCTACCTTGCGGCCATAAAGACACTGGTAGAAAATGACTCCCACAGACCACACGTCCACCTTGTTGGAGATTTTGGGTGGTTCCTTCCCAACCACAAAGCACTCAGGGGGCAGGTACCTAAAAAGAAAAAGAACAGCCAAATTAATATGAATCCACTTTATACAACTATACTGTCCAGTTTCAAGATACATTTTAGGAAACAGTGCCTTCAGAACTTAATTACATGTTGATATTTGGTTACTTGTATCGTTGCAGTGATTTAAGGAACCTGGCCTGGTAGCTCAATGGAATAAGTATCAGACATTGTTGGTGTTGAAAGGTGGGAGTTTTTATAGTCAGTAGTTAATAATGAGATTTGAGCAAGTTTGACAAGGGCTAAATTGTGTTGGCTAGGTTGGAGCATCTCAAAAACTGCTCTTGCGAGGTGTTCCAGGCCTGCAGTGGTCAGTATCTATCAAAAGTAGTACAAGGAGAGAACAGATGTGAACCAGCCACAGGCTCATAGGTGGCCAAGGCTCAATGATGCACAGCAGATGACCAGACCATGCACATCCTGTCGTATAAACAGTTCTTCCAAATGGCTACGGGCTCTTTCAGAAGGCTTGAGGTGCTGAATCCAAATTCCACAGATCTCAATGCAATGTGGGATATACTGGACAAAAAGAGTGATCTCATAGGAGGCCCCACAAAGAAACTTACATGACCTAAAGAATCTGTTAAACATCTTACTTAAACATCCAAAAACCACAGCAAAAATTCAGGGGACTACCAGAGTCCATTCATCAATGGGTCAGGGCTGTTTTGGCAGCAAAAGGGGGCCAGCACAATATTGGGTATTCGGTTATACCGTTATAGCCGATCGGTCATCAGCTCGGACTTGAAATAACAGTACACACCGTCATCTTCCAGTGTAACTCTTACCAGTATGTCCCTGCTCCCTGTGATGTCAGCTCCATCCCGTCCACTGAGTTGTAGCTGTCATCATCCATGATCTTTGAAAGACCAAAGTCTGTGATTTTTATCTCCCCACAGGCAGTGCCGTTCACCAGGAGGATGTTACCTGAGGAGGAGGATACGAAAGACTAAAGATTTAGATTAACTTCTCATTCAGTACAATGTAATCATTATATTCTTTGCTAATCTATTCTATTGAGTGTGCAATAATAATCTGATCTTCCAATAACATTAATTCTAATGGAAAAATTGACAGGATGAGAATCCTCAGAGTCATGGTGTGTGGACGCACCAGGTTTAAGGTCGTAGTGAATAATGGGCGGTCTGATCTCATTGAGATACTTGAGAGCATTAACGATCTGCATGATGATGGAGCGGCCCTCTTTCTCCGACATAAGCTTGTGCTGTTTTAGGTAGAAGTCCAAATCATTGCCCTCGCAGTACTCCAAAACTGTGCAGAATCTGCTCCAAACAAGGAAGAATATTAAACTGATTAAGATAGATTTATTACATCAAGTCAAAAGAAGGCAAAGGCTCTAAGAAATAGATGTTGAGGGACAAAATCAACACATGTTCTGCATGAACATGATTACATCTCTTGGAAGGCAAACATTTAAAAAAAAGAATGAAGGACTTACGAGTCAGTGTCAAGCGAAAAGTAGTCGTACAGTTTAACTATTCGTGGATGGTCCAGCTCTTTATGGATTCTATATTCTCTGCATGCATGTCTGAAACGAAGTCATTTCCATTTAAAATTCAACATGTAAATGTGGACATTACAAACATACTGTTGTACTGCTGTATAAACACTCACTTATGATAATTTTCTTTCTTCTCATCCCTCCAGTTCTTGTTCAACTGATGGATTTTGACCGCAACATACCTTTGCTCTGTTAGGTCAAATGCCTGGAACATAAATGTGTCTTATTAGTTAGAAACAGTCTTTGGCATGCGAGTGTTTTAGCTGCATATAGACACTTGCTTCAGATTAAATGGCTGTCTTCATTAATCATTTTTACAATTGATGACAGCAGATTCCTGGAATTGCTGGAACCTACTTCTACTTCTCATCATACTTTGAAATGTCAAGAAACACACATCCTCAAATATTTTCCAAAGAAAGCTTTGCTAAATAAAGTTGTTTACAGGGCTAAAAAGGTGTACACTGAGTTACTGTACTGAATTAAACAACAAAGAAATCCAGACCGACTCTTTTACTGTGAAAACTTTTTTTCCCTTATAATAATAGACCATTGCCCTCACCTTATAAACTTCACTGAAACCTCCTCTTCCAAGTAAATGTAGAAGCAGGTATCGGTCATTTAGCGTGGGATGATCTTTGAATCTTGACAAGGTTAAAGACAAAACAAATTAATTAATTACAAAAGAAAAGGCTACATTTACATTGTACAGACATTTAAAAACATTATGTGCATGAGTGGCAATATAAAATGCATTTATGACAGAGCTGGATACACATCAGTTGATCATCGAACATAAATAAGGCAAAAGAAAAAGTAGAAATGAGCATTAGGTCCTGAAATGTAAACATAGCCTATTTAGGAAAGGAACGAATCATACTGCGAATTATCCTCATTGTGGATCCTTTTCAGTTCACGAATGTGCAAATTCCGCACTCGCTCCAACCTCTCCAGCTCCGCCTGGATCTCAGCCTCTTCCTGCATAAGTCAAAAAAAAATTAAAACATGGACAATTAATAACTACACACACAAAAACACCACATATGTGGACACCAAAATCTCGCAGCACACAGCATATGTGATGCACTACCTTCTTAAGATGGCCAAGTCTTAACTTGAAGATTTCCTCTTGCTCGTGGTATTCTGCCTGCGATAACCTGTGAGAACACGAAGCCAACCTCGTAAGTGAAACAGCACGTAACATTATAGAAAGGTATGCGCGGGGAAAAGCAACTTAATAAACGAAAGCATCATACGCTTCACTTTCTGTTCCATTGGTTTTGCTTTTGCGCTTGTTTTGCTCCAGACTTGGCGGTGGAGTCTGGGCCATAGAGGGCGGCTTGCGTTTGGCCAGCAGCTTTCTTTGCCTTTCAATGTCCTCTCGCTGGGAATTGATTCTTTCTTGTTGCCTAAAAAGCAGAACAAGACCCATTGCTTCTTGTGTATATAAGCTACTGTAAGATTTCTTACTAAAAATTACAACAGACACAAAGGAGAAGTTTAAAGTTAAACACAAAGATCCTCACTTGATAAGGTTTTGGAAGGCATATCCATCCGTCCACTGTTCAGTGAAAGAAGCTCCATGTCTAACTGTGGTGAAGTGTCCCAGTCGAAGCCTGTCTTGCATGCTTTTGTCCCGGCATGCCATCTTCTCCTGTTTTGACTGAAGGAAGAGCAAAATTTAAAGATTTTATTTCTGTGTAGCTTAAATTAGGGTTTCTAAAACTAGCTTATGCCAAAACAATCCATTAACTTATATATAATATCTAAAAATAAGTCCTATACCTTGAACATACCTTTTCAATTAGCAGCTTTTTAGACATGGTCACACACTTATTTAAGCGTTCCTTGTATCGTTCCAACATTCTCTGCTGTTCATCAATCTGTCTCCTCAGATCACAATTTGTCTAGACCAGAACATACAAACATACTCAAATTATTTAATATTCATTTTTACTTGTTTGCACATATAGAAAAAGAAGTTATGCATCATCTCTTAACATGCTTGAGTGAAATACAAAGGCAGAGGACATTATTATTATTTTTAATAAACAAACAGAAAGCAGAGTTGCATCGATGAAATGTCATGCGAGTAGTACCCGAAGTAAATCGTCTATCCGGCCTTCCTTCTTCTCCAGATCCGAGTTCTTGTTGTTCTCCATTGCTTTTAGTTTCTCTATAGTAAGATCAGACTGCAGAAGAAGCAGAAAACAATGATCATATTAATGGTGCATTCTCCTTTAGCAGGAGCAAAGTAATGCAACAGGTAGTCCTGCCTAACGATAACTTCCAGTTATTGATGGTTCTTGCAAGATGTGGGTTTATCTGGCAAAGACTTGACTTAACTGTATTTTAACTTATGAAGCAAGATCTGATAAACAGAGACTGCACTGACAGCTGGCCAAGTACCTGTGTAGCTTTATGGACCAAGTGAAGAGAAGCAGGCTTCAGTGAACTCGATGAGTGCTCTGTGTTGACCGAGCTGACGGAGGAGGGGCTTCCTTGCTGCACCTGGGAGGCACAGACATTAATGCAATTCAGCACAGTAATGATATTATCAAGACACAGATTCATAAAAAACGTGACACTATGGCAAAAGAAATTAACCAGAAAATAATGAACTGTACTAAAACATCTTCAACATTCTTAGATTTAATTTAGCCATATTAATTTAACTAAAAAGTATGTAAGGCTCCACAAAAAGAGAGGCAAACATCTGCCTGCCAATGTGTGTAAGCGTAAGTTTATTCAATGATTTTCCATTCCAATTTAAATTGATTACATTTACTGCATTGTTTACTTTTGATACACACATTTTATTACTAATATTTTTAGCTATTTTTTTCTTTCCCAAATACAGCTCTTATTTTTGTCTGCTTCAGACTTGGCCCTCTTCTGATCCTATTTCCTTTTTTTGTTTTTGACTAGTGTTTTAATGACTAAAACATCTTAGCTACTGTTAGCCTCCATCTGAAATTTTTGCATTGGCATGTTTCCCCACCTGAAGATTGTTTTGCTTGATATGTGTTTGCTACTCGCACTATTAGTCAAAGGTTCAGACACACATAGACTTTAACATCTTTTTCTTGCTGGCTAAACATCATTGCAAAACTGTTTTCTAATAATCAGTTATTCTTGTAATTTAAAAAAACTTCCACTAGCAAACATAATATGCTATTGGAAGACAATAATGTTTGACGTTATAGGCTGTATAAACATGTATGTTTATGTAAATATTCTTTTCTATATACATAATATTAACAATGTCTACACTTAGAAAGTTCTGCTTTTTCAAAAACAGTCATTTCTGTATGAGTCCAAACTCACTAACAATAAGTGTCTATCAGTGTATCAAAATATGACCAGTATAAATAGTAAAAAAATATATATTACACATAGAAACAGGAAGTCACACTTAATCACTAAATGTACATTTACACATTAACAGTCACTATGTCAATTGTGTTTAAGCTATTAATGCTCTTAAGCATTCGTGTACAATTTGCAAACAGGAGTAGAACAATGTAACATGACAAGATTGTTATGATTCACCCAAAATTAGACATCACAAACAGATAAATGAGAGATTGTGGATGCTCTAGGATTGCTTGCAATGTGAGATTATCACTAGGAATGTCACAAGAACAGATACTTCAGTAGCTAGTCTATATCAAAATCGTGAAAACTTGACAGTGCCTGTTGTCTATGCTGCAAAATGTATCAAAAGCACCTCAGTAGCAATGATATAAGGCCTAGAGAATGCACATTCTCCCGCATTTAATGCTACCAAGAAGATGTAGATTCATTACAACCTATGGAAAAGAAAACACTAAAAGCTAGCATGCAAATTGTTTCAAAGTTTTTAGCATGAAAGGAGGCAACACCCAAAAGGAAACTGAGCATCTCAAAGACACATCCAGATCTGAAAAGTTCAAAGCGAGAGTTTCATTTTTTGATTCTATATTGACACATCTTTAAAATGACTTTGTGACAGTAATTGAGTTATTTTAGTAGTTGCTTTACACCTCTATTTATTACTGGCATTTTTTTTATATATTTCAGCCTGCTGAGCACTAGAGTAGAAATGATACGCCACCAAAAAAAGTTGTTTTGCTTTAAATAACAGTAATGCCTATTTCTTATTTGAGGGTTCAATTCCATCCTTGAAGCCGAAATGTAATAAAAAGCTTCACCTAGATGTACATTAATTGACCTTTCATGCTCCAGCTATAGTTCTACTAATGTTAATAACAAGTGAAGGAGAAAGAATAGCAGGAAAGTGTTTTAAGAGACTTTAAAAAGCATGACACAGACCATAGACAAAACATGCTCACCGTGACAGGGGGGTTGGAGAGGGAGTGCTGTGGGGAAGAGCGGACCACTGGTGGTATTCCCCTGGCAGGGCTGGTACCAGGACCGCTACCTCCCGCAAACTGACAGCCAAGTAAAGAGAGAGCAGAAGAGGAAAGCAGTTCAATGGAAAGACCAAGATGGCTGAAAGATGGTTAGAAAAGTAGTACGAAAGGTTATGCACCCAATACTGAAGCATAACAGACGTCATAAGCTGTGCTTGATACACACTCAAAAGGAGGGGAAAAAAGGTTCGCAGCTCACCTCAAAATAATCACTTATTTTATGGCCCCTTGCTCCAGCTTTACCTGGAAAAGAGAGGCAGAGAGTTCAGACAGAGATGGTCTTAGGGAAACGTGACCACATCACAATACTATGGCAAGCTTACCTTGGCTGCTGTCAAAGTGGTCTGCTTTTCGTTTTCTTACCCTCTGGTCATTTGCTTTTTTCTCGGGAGTCTGTCATGAAAATACTGTGAGTCAATTATGTATACAACTAAGTAACATTACCAATGGTAATATGTGAAAGAGACTAACCTCAAGCTCTTTATCACTGAGTGAGCCCACGCTGCATAGACTCTGATTGGATGACTCATTTTGACTCTGACCCGAGCCCTGTTAAAATGAGGTAGAAAAGGATGAAAATAAAGCACAAGAAGGAATTATATATAAAGATTCCTAGTTGAAAAACAATGTTATCTTAAAAAGGATGTGTACTTGTTGTTTACACAATGCATTTATGAGAGACACCACAGAGGGTGAGAAAACAGTAAAATGGGTGATAAAAGGGATGCAGAGGTTTGCTAAATACCATTGCCATTAACTTCCCACTAAATGTAGACCTGCCATCAGTCGTAATGCTGGTTCCCTAGGTGATGCCTGTCAGTCAAATGAATCACATCAGAATTCAGCTGGCACTGTCCAATCAGGGAGAGATACTTAGTCATTCAGAGCACACCAGAACTCTCTCACTGAACCCCCCTAAAATAGCAGAACATTAGGCATGCTGCTGGGGATGCATTCTTCCCTCTGTCTGTCACCTTTAGATAATGTCATCCATTTTTTCCTGTTCACCATAGTCTTAAATGTCTTTTTCATTCTCTCTCTCTCTATATATATCTATATCTATATCTATATATATATATATTTATATCCGTCGCTCTCTAGAGAAAGCCAGTGAAAGATGCTCTGCTGGATCTAAAAACGACACCCAGTTTTAAACCCCCTCTCTATCTGAAAGACATGTTGGTTGTTTGATCAAAGTTGTTCAAAAGGAAATGCACTTTCAAAGATTTTTAGCAGGCCTTCTATGTTCCATTACCAAAAGGTGTGCTAGCTCTTTGTCCTCAAAGGATAACAATTTTCCTTCCTTTTATGCCAACCCAATGATGACTGAGAGTGCAGCAGTGCCACAGGGCTTTTTCAAGGTCAGGAAAAAAATTGTAAGCTGCTCTCTGACATTGAAGGGCTTCTAGACCACCAACCTATATTTCTTCATAGCCATTTGCTGACACATATCTCTGTAACTTCTGCCCCACAACACAGCATTTCTTGTTATACAGGATGGCTGTGTGGCCTTAGAGAGGGCCGCCATCTTCTCGGTGGTAGCAGCCATGCCATGGTCTCAGTTCTGCCTATGGCTGGCACAGGGCCCACTCCTGGCACTGACTCTCAGTCCCTAACTGTTCCAAGATCACCTTCCACGAAGACCGCTCCATCCATGTAGAAAGCAAGAGGGTGAAAGTCTAACTGCTGCCTCCACTCACACCTGGTCAAGAACTATTTCTGCATTCCTCCTGTGCCTTCACTCCTCCTCCCCCTACCATCGCTGTCCCGTCTGTGGCCTTTTTGGCAGGCATTACCACTTGCATATACAGCCACTACATTATGAGCCAGGGAGAGATGCCATATCATACCAGCCAAAAAACACAGACACAGCTCAACCTTCTCCAGAGACAGACAAAGAAAAGAAGTGAGGCCAAGCTGGTCCAGGCCAAACAGTAGAATGATACTATGAGGCATAGTGAGACAAAGAAAGGAACAAATTCACAAAATGTGTAATCAAGAAAATCTGTGATTATAAGTAATTTGATAAAAAAGTTCCCATGTTCCACCTCCACGACATCTGCTGTAACAAACCTTAGCCACGCCGACCCCAGTGAAACGAGCCTCCAATAGTTCCTGTCGTCGGGGGTCGAGACTATGCAGTTCTTCCATCATGTCTGTAGAGACAAAAGCAAGATTAAGGAAGGCATTATGATGTCCTGTATATTCAAATGGGAGCGACAGATCACGGTTTCAAAAGGTACTGGTAATGATGAGTCATGGCTGTTTTTAGCTATATAGATGTGGAAAATTCCTGTTCTGAGTCATCAATAAACCTGACAATAATGTTTCCCCACTATCATGTGTATCTAGCACTCACTAGGTATACAACGTGACTACTCAATAAATTAGTCAAAATGCTAATTCTGACTTAAATAGAGACAAAAATAGATATTCTATATGCACCCAAGCTCAAGCCAGATGTGTAGAGTCACTGAATGCATGCTTATAACATTACGTGATGACAACCTGGCATTAAATACTTAAGTTACATGATGCTGGAGTTTTGAAAGGTCACTAATAGAATGAGTGCCAAGTAAACTGACAGCAATAGAAAAGGCCACAATAGCGATTAAATGCCCAGCATGCTAGCTTGTGCAAAGGTTAACATTTAGGTTAACGTTACACGCCCAACAGAGACTGATATGTCTATGTGGCTTGAATATAATAACTAAATAATATAACCTGGATCACTCGTGCCATTTGAGAGACATTGTAGTAGTCATAGGTGTAAATTATAACTTAAGTGCTGGGTTTGTTGCTCCAGCTAACATAATAGCCGTGTGATGCGATACATTCATTAGTGATTGTAAGCGAGGTAGCTAGCTAACGTTGAACACACAAGCTAACAAGCCTTCTAAGAGCTAACGGTTAGCGTTAGCTAGTACCATTAAATCTGATTTTGTAACGTACCCAAACCGAGAAATTGATGGCTAAACATTAGCCCAATAATTGTTGTCCAATTAGATAGTGAGGCAGAAAAAAAACACCACAGCGTCGTAATAATACACTCTTTTACAGAAACACACATGATAACTAACGTCAGGTAGCAAACAGGCTAGCGTCTGTCAAAAAGAAGCATCTTCCCAGATTTGTCTTCAGATGCTCGTGCCACGATGCCTAGACTTACTGTAAACGGAGACCTGCAAGTTTTTTTCGTTTCTTCGACAACCCCAAAACATACTTACTGTAATTATAATTTCCTCGGTCCTCCGGGGGGCCTGTTTTAAACCCCGAAGTCCTCCCCGTTGTTTCTCTGGTGCTCGACAGACCCTCCCAGGCTAGGCCGCATCCACAGCCGCGTCCCCCGCGTGCTGCTCGTTAACGTTCAAGAGACGGCAGTCCGCGGTGTACCTCAAGGTAGAAGACGGAGGATTCCCTCTGAGGCCTCGACAACTCCGGGTATCCTAAACCCGCCTTTCTATGGTGCTTAGGTGGGTATCCCCATCACATCCATCTCTCCGAGGACCATACCGTGCCTGTGTCGGGTATCCTCCTTGCACACAATGGCGATCCTCGAGATGCTGCGTTTTTCACCAGGTATAAATGATGTCTGTAAGCTAGCGTTAGTTACCCCCTATGTTTTTCTCCCCCAGTGGTGAGATGAATTTTGGGTCCTGGGTTTCAGTTCGAGCAAAACAAAGTTCGGCTTCAGTCGTTTTTTTCGCAACAGGGGGTGAAACCAATCTGTTTCGGAAGTTGTGCTGTTGCAACTCGTTTCAGTTGAATCCGGATCGATTCGGTTCGGTTCTAATGTTTTTGCAATGTAAACAATAATCAGGAAAATCTCATATTCTCTCGTGAGATCGTTGAAGTATGTTCACCTTCGTTCAGTCCACGCCTGCCCCAAATCTCTAGTCTGGACCAATGACAAATCCCTTTGCACACAATACAATTTACCAGTGCCCACCCACACAAGCACCGAAATCATCACTTATCAGAAAGTTGCCATTCCCATGATGTTCACACCCACACACCGTACTTACATAATATCAATAAATCACTAAATGAATCCTTTAAACGAGAAAACTAACTGAACTACCTATTCAAGCATAGTTTTAATGATTCTGTCATTAAACGTGGATAAAAATCAAATCATTATTATGACCAATATCATGACACTGATTCATTTATTAAACAACAAAAAGATGATAGAATCATTAAAATCCAAAATAAAATACTATACAGATGACAGTTTTGATTTTTATTGTTACACGTAGAAAAGGCATTTTATTACAAAACATCAGCTAGATAAAAACAGCATCTGTCAGAATAAAATCATTGACCTTTGGGTAGCCAGCCCCTCCTCAGGTTATGGAACTCGTGAGCAAAAATCATCAGTCCTGTAGTTAGTATTCCAACACCACCAGCACCACAACCAATTAAACGAGTCCGTCAACATTGTGGCAGGTGAGATACTGTGAGGTCTTAACAACATTTACCTATTCAGTTGCCTCACATTTATTAGAAGCACAATAAAGCTCATACTCTCATTAATACTTCATATTCTCCAAAAAAAGACAGCACTGCCTTGATCTTAGATCCTTCTCCTTTTCAGATGTGACTGAAGGTCAAGCTAGGCAGGTTCTCTCAGGCTGCTGAACAAAAGCCCTGCGATACTTGCACTGAATCCACACCCTGTACATAGTGAGTTGTTTGCCTCTGTTCACCTGTAGCCTTCTGTCCACGAGGTTCTGGACTTTCTCAAGCCCTGCCCCAGTGAACAGCTCATGAAGTTCATCTGAAATGAAAAGAAAGAAAAGAGTTAAGATCAGCTCTGGAAAATAATGTCAAAATTTCATTAAGATCCCTAATTTATGTGTTTTTATGTATTTATACTTTGTGTATTAGTATTCTGTTGGTGCTGATTTCAGTTGTGGTTCTTTGTTCTCTTTTCTGAACTGAGAGCGGCTGCAACAAGGTAAAACAGCCTTTTGAATCGTCTACGGGTTACTGGTTCGATTCCTGGTTCCAAGTATGTCAAGTTGGCAGTGAGGATGCGAGTCAGAACGGGTGATCAGCAGCGCAACAAGGGACTGGCCTCCCACCCTTCCTTTTCACTCTGTTCACCTCTGACATTCAGTACTTCACTCCCATCTCCCAGTTTTCAGATTATGCTGTAGTCACGGGGTGCATCAGTGGTTGCAAGAGTGCAAAGCAAGCAAACCTTAAATGTAACCAAGACCAATAGAGACAGCTTTCACAATATCTACGTTTTGGAAGCTGAAAAAGAGGTGGTGGAGGGGTACAAACACCTGGGTGTTCACCTTGACAACAGAGCGCACTGGAAATGCAACACAGAGACCGTCTACAGGAGGGCACAGATCAGACTCTACTTCTTCAGGAGGTCTAAGTCCTTTAACGTATGCAACACGATGTTTCGAATCCTTTACCACTGTCGTAGCCAGTGCAGTTTTCTTTGCTGCCGTCTGCTGGAGCAGCAGCATCAGAGCCAGTGATAGTGACACCAACACGGTGAACAAACAGATTTGTATGAATCTGTTCAGATCTGCTGAACACCATGGAGAACAGCAGGCCGTGGACGGGCTGCTGTTTTCCAAACAGAAGAGCAGTTTTAGTCAAAGACTTCTCCAGCTCCGCTATTTATCTCTTACCTTGGGTAAAGAAATACACTCTTGTTCCATCACCTCGGACATAAAAGTTTTCTGACAAACACCTTCCTGAAAGAAATAAAGTGATTATCTACATTAATTATTAATTAGCAGTAAAAAAAAGACATAAATGTGCTTTAGTGTAACCTAATATACTAATTCTCTGATACTAGTGAAGCAGTAAATCACATTTCAAGGTTCACTATGAGGAATAATATCACTACTAAGGAACTTTTGAAGGTGCAGCGTCAGAGTACTGACAAACCTTTCTTGAAGCGGAGCTGTGCCATATCATAACGTCCGTAGTCCCTGAGTAGCATCACTCCCCCAGGCTTCAACATGCTTGCTAATCTCTTGATAGAAGCCTGCATTCTGTAAAAAAAAAAATAAGTGCAACTAATGACTCACTCTGAGTGACAATATTAGAGAAACAAAAATGGAAGGCGAAGACAGAAGTTCCTACTTGTTCGGGTGCAATGCTGATAGCACAAAGATTAGCACTATAACATCAAGGCTTCCACTGGGGATGGGGTAATTGGCTTCCACATCACTCAAGTCATGAACGAAGGCAAAGCAGCGCCCTGGGTCGTACTCTGGATTAGTCTGACAATAGGAAATACATTAAAATTCATTACTTAGCCCACAACTCTAGAGACGAGTACCAGTTGAGACATCGTTCTCTCATTATCCCAATCTTCTCACCTTAACTAGCTCCACGGCAGTGCTGGAGAAATCGCAGCAGTAAACAAAGAGTCCTGGGTCACTGCAAAAAACAAGACTGCAGTTAACGTTTCTGTCTTATACAGTAACAGAGACAGCATTGAACAGAAAAACTAAAATGTCAATAACTAGGCTGCAAGACTTACTTGTTGGTTTTCAGTATTGGAAAAACTGTGTTCCCCACACCGCAGCCAACCTGTACAAAGTTCGCAGAGCATGCATTGTTTTGACTGCATATGGTGGCCAAGAAAGATGCTGAATTACTACTACAACTTCCCCAAAATCTCTGAATATGTTTCAGACAATTATTATTATTATTTTTCAGACAAGTCTCTTGCTCTTAAATTAATCCCTCACCTCCAGAATTCGATATGTGGCAGAGAAGCCAGGAAAGTCACCATCAGTATGAGGCAGCTGAGCAGCAGCTTGACTGCATTGTTCTCGATCCACGCTGCTCTGCTGCACATCATCTGTGCTAGAGACCTTCGGGTGGGATTCATGGTTCACGCTACACCTGGGGGACAACTCTGGGAACTCTGTGAAGAGCCAGTGTCGGTCTTTGAAGAATCTATTCTCATGGATTGTGTAAAAGTCATTCCAGTAGTCATTGGCCCGGTTGTCATATTCCTCTAAAATAACAGACATCACAAACACACACAAAATTAAATTTTATGAAGTGGAAGTCATCTGTTAATTTGAGGTTGTCAGTCCTATTGTGTGGTTTATGGGACGCACATGTCTGTGTGTGTTTAACAGTGCTACCTTGTTTCTCTTGAGGCAGCGGCTGACTGTTTTCTGAGACTTTTTTCTTAGCAGCTGTTTCTTGTTCCTGACTCCACTCCACATTGTCCCTGTTAACAACATAGTATTATTATCCAGTGCAGGTAGGAGAATACACTAACTGTACAGTAACTGTAAGTTTTAATGAACTGGTGGTGAATAATGGTGAATAGCGAATTATCATTCAGATCCCTTTTATATTTCTGGATTCAGATTTGATCCAGAATTATTTATATTGCTCACTAAGTCAACAAAATATTGACCAGTACTGCCTTTGCAATCAAAAGACAACTAATCAATCAACAGTCAATCAATCAGCCAGTTTGTAGTATTGCTTTGAGATATTTAAGCACAAAATTGGAGTACATATTCTTTTAGCCTTATCCTAACACCAACCATATGTTTGGAACAACCAACAAAGCAAAAATCACACGATCCAAATAACAACCTCTCTATACGTGGTTATGTTGACATGGTGTGTGACAGATACACATGAACGTCTCTCTGCCCTTTTTGAGTTTTTGGCTCAAGTTACCGACCATGCGTTGTGTTGGAAGACCTGTCGCGGGTCTGTGAGGAACCGTGTCCCGAACTGAGGTCTCTTCGCATCTCCAGTGGATGAATCCGACAGAATTTCTCCAGTTTCGCTGCTTCCTCCCTCCACTCCGACTACAGCATGGGGCGCCGCCATGTTTGAAATGACGTAACGGAAGAAGGACCGTGTACTTGATTGTGCTGCATTCACTGGCTGTCGGAAAAACCGGGGTTGCAACTAATTAAGAGTTTCTATTAGTAAAAGTTTGGTTAACTGATGTAACAAATAGACGGTGGGTCTGATTGCTTTATGAATTTGTTGTTTAATGGTCACAAACACACACGTTGCCCCCGTTACCTTAATTAATCTATAATGTTGTCTCTTTCCGCGTCTTCGTTGTGCACCAGTGGTTTACAACTCCTCACAGCTCTACATTTCTCCAACTCTGTACAGACTTTATTACGCGCTGGTAGCAGTAGAAAAACTGCGGATCTATAGGTGCTGCAACATTTGATCGGTTCAATGTTTATACACTAGAGGGAGACATTAACCAGGCTCATCTTTGCTAAAAGCCCACTGGTATCGCCGACCCCTATGTATGACTTTTTCTTTACCAAGTATTTATGAACTAAGAAACATATCTAATGATTTTATCCTTGTATTTGTGTTATAATAATTCATAATATGTGTTAGGAATTAAAACGTTTTGTGTTATTAAATAATCTCAAAACGCTATTACATATTTTCTATAAAAGGACATGATTTGGTGCTGTGGCTACTCTCCATAAAAGTGTGTACCAAGCCAAGGTCACTCCAAATGCAGAATATTCAGTGAGATGAAAAAAAACTAACAGCTAAACATCTGAAGAATTAATCGTAGCTGGTTAACATCTCTGATCACGAGTCAACTATGTGCAAAACACTGCGAAGAAAGTCATTGCTCTTCAAACAAAACACTGCAGTATACCCGAATATTGCCAAAGACCACCTTAACATGCCACAACACTACTGGAACAATGTCTGTAAGTGGACACACAGAATTATATGGAAAATATGCTGTAAAAAGAGAAACGAGTGCCAACATGAGAGAGTCATTCACATCAGACACCATGTTCCAGAATTCCTCCTGGACATTGTGCATTGTGTGAATAATCCACAGCTATTTTCAGTGCTTTGTTCAAGTTATTGCTGCCAAAGGCTGTTGAACCATCAATTAAAACACTGTTGGCATTATGTTTTCCACCATTTCTCTCTGTAGGTTTAATGTGTCTTATAATAAAAACACAAAAGATGTTTTATAAGTCTAGAAATGTATAATGAAATTTGTGACTTTGATAAAGATCAGATCACATTTCATTTCATTTTTCTTGCCACTGTTTTTGTCATAATTGTGTTACTGTCAGTGTCATGTCTCCTCCAGCCCTCATGTGTCCTTTGTTCCTTCCTCACCTTAATCACTCCCTCATTATTTCCAGGTGTGCCTCATTATCAATCAGTCTCCTCGCCATTTAAGCCTCTGCACTTCATCCTTTCCTTTGTCAGTTCATACTCAACTCTTCATGCCTGCAGTCACTACGCTCC
>JAUMHF010000025.1:7173496-7235581 GCA_032359275.1 Microctenopoma steveboyesi
TTTCTAAGAGTGATTTTCAGTTACATCCTGTTTTTCATGTTAATTTATAATAAACATCCTTTGTTTGAACCCTCTCTGGTCTGCGTTTGGGTCCTCCATTTTGAGCATGTTAATGACAGTTACAATTCTGATGGATGTGAACAGGATGTAGCAGAAATGATGTTATAGAAGAGGAAGTTGTGCGGTAACCGTGTACAAATGACTGGACAGCGGAGACATAAGCAAGAACAGATAACAGCCGACGCTTGATGCAACAGGAAATATTCTGTGGCTTGATAAAGTAAATAGATGGCAAATGTGGTTATACTAAAGTTGTTTTCCATAATTATTCAACTCATCTTTTATTATTTGTTTCATGAGTGAAAAAGATATAAAAACCTACAAAAAAATTTAATACAATTAAATTAAGGGAACATTTAAACTAAATGTGTGATACCAAAAGAACATAGACAGCCCATATTCCAATACGTCTGTCTTTGCTGTGTGCACTGAGTTTTAGTATTCACATTTAGATCTGTATGTGTGCTTTCTCAGTGTCTTGTGTCCGTAATAGTTTGCTGTTAGTCAGAATGAAGCTGTGAGGCTGAATGAAAATGACCCACACACACTCGTGATGTTTATTTGAATGTTCACAAAAGATTTAACGCACATTGTTTCATTTGTGGAGAAAAGGAACTTGCAAAGTAAATAATTAATAATTTTATAACCGTCTATCTCAGAAAATTCTGAATCTGACCTAACCTGCCTTAAGTCTGATAAAAGGAGGTTTGACATTTTTAAGAGGAAGCCAAATGTCACCCCGCAAGCTGGTGTAAGTCATATATATGGAAATTCTATTTGCTGTCTTAAAAAGTCTAAAAACTAAACCAGAGGCATTTTTAGAGTGTGCAAATAAAAAACAGACAGAAATCTACACAAACATACAGGCCCTTCTCCCATTTGTACTATCAAATGAAACATTGTCTCTTATATAGAGAGTGCAAGTCCATTATTCATAATTACATGGCACTATTATGACACCCAATAACATCTGCTCATATACACAGTTAACACAATTCACTTTCACTTGAACAACACATTCTTGCTCAGTGCACCAAATCACGTCAAACAATTTACAATTCAGCAGTTGTAGAACAGTTCATTATTTTTTGATAGACTTAACAAATAAAATCACATCAAACACAAAAGCATGTGATAAAACAGAAATAAAGTAACATGTCATATAGAATTTATAAAGTTAGCAAAGCTAGTATGCATTCCAAAAACAGTAGACTACAAGCATCACTGTAAACTGCAATGAGCACATTCTTACATGTTTTTATAATTTATTCAGTCCAGTTATTTATTCGTTTTAGTTAAACTGATAAACCTTGCTTCGAATGATCTGAAATGACCCATTTCAATTTAATCTTAACTATATCAATTTAGTAGCTGTACTCTGAAACATGTCAACATCACAAAGAACAAAGCTTGAACTAAAGATAAAAATATCCAATTATTTACCTGTTTTCTCAGACAACATGTTCTTAGGCCATAGTGATCATTATTTACTCAACTTATGTATGTAAAAACTAACGAATAAAATGTGACTGAAAAAACAAACAGAAAACCAAAAATGTATAAACAACATTGCTGTGATAGGAAATCTCTAACAAATCCACAAAATAACAAAAAAAGACCAAGAAAATAGTTGTTGATATAGTTGTAGATGTTATCTGATCGCGTGCTGCGGACAGTGCCGAGATAATGCGCTAGCAGAGACATACAAGAACAGAAAAGGTCTAGTTGCAGCCAACTTTTCTACAATATGTACAGCGCATCATGTTGTTGACAGCAGTAACTACTTTTCAGCTGCAGTAGCTCGTCAGAGGACCAGTAGTGACAAGTACAATTACTTAAGAACTGTACTTTTTTTTCTAAACAATTTAGTACTAATAGTATGAGTAGTATTTTTGATCGACTTTATTTATTAATCTTTTGCTACTTCAGACTTTTAGCTTTACTTCAGAGCAAAATATTGGTTTTGTCATTTAGTGGGTTACTTGATAATTACAGTTATTAGTTACTTTATAGATTAATAATATAAAATACAATTTAATCCTAAAACATCCTCAGAGTAATTTTTAAAAGTTACCCAGCCGTGTGTTAAGCAATTCAAATTCTATTCTATTATTAGATTCAGATTCACATTAGGAACACATTAATGCATTAATACCTTTAATTCATTACTAAAGTATTCACTGAGTGAAATGAGCCATTCCGTGTAAAAAGTACTTTTGGCAAAGAGTATTTTAGAACTTGCAGTACTTGTACTTCTGACAGAATACTTTCAATACAGACAATATTGTAATCTTACATTAGTTAAGACTGTTTAAATCATCTTCTTCCCATCCCTTTTTGTGCTACTACACTGTATCTACTGTATGTCCTTGAGCCCTGAGGTCTTCACGTGGCATCTAGTTGAAGTTAGTTGTTAGTTGCCTCGATATGCTACGTTAGTGAATGTAGAAGTGGCTCCTTTATACAAAGGATTGTTTCCCTGTGAAATGAAAACAGAGGTAATTCATTCTTATAATGACGTCCAACGTTTGGTATAGCTAAAGGCGCACTGCACTCTGGGAAAATTCTGCCATTTATACTAGTTTGGATTTAAAAGTTTTAAAAGATATATTCCATGGTGGAACTTGTTATCATCTAAAAACACATTTTTGTTCACCAACAATATCTTTCTACCATTTCCTGACATCTCTTTGAGATGTCTGTTGCTCTTTGAGTCTCTTTGCGTTATTTTATATTTTGCGTACAGTATAATGGCAAAGTAGAAACCCACAGTGAAATGCCTCTTTCACTCTTTCCCCATTGGGGAGTGGCCATGTACTGTTGCAGTACTACATTGGTCTTTAAAGTTGTTAGTCTATGATGTTGCTACTATTATCTTAATGTATTTCTTACCGTGTCCCATTTGGCTTTAGCTCTCTCCTCCTCAAACTTTTTATACTCTTTGCGATCATGAATAGTGACCAGCAACTTCCAGATAAGCAGTCCAACAAGCCCCAGTAGCAAAATGGCTCCGGACACTGCCAAAAGCACCACTAGAATGTCTGGACCCTGAGGGCACTCTGTGGAAACACAGACAGGAAGGAAGCAGAGAGAGAGAGAGAGAGAGAAAGAGAGAAAAGAATAGAATTGTTGCTTTCGAGATGTTAAAGTTAAGCAGCCACTCTCCAACACTGAAACAAAACTGTTTTGTCCATCATCACTAATGTGTCTGGGCTGTGGTGAGGCAACGTGTGGTTAACTGCATGATGGCATGATTGAGATTGAGAAATACAAACACAGCTACCCCGTTGCTGTAGTCTGCCACACAAATAATAACACTAAAACACTATTCTGTCTTAATGTAGTCCATTATGTTAGTTTGGCAGTTTCAGTGTTTCAACACACACACAGACAAACCCTTACAGTACCTGGCTCTTTTATCACAGACAAAATGGATTTGCCACTTTCATCTTCAAAATACTGGAAGTATTCCACACAGTCATTCTCATCTTGGTATGAACAATTTACTGCATTTTCACGGAAACCTGTTGGATAAAGATCACAAGAACAAGCAACAGGTTTATACCAAAGTATTTCAGAAACCCAAGAACAGATCACATCCACCCATTTTCCTCAAACAGGTTGCAGAGGTGCTGGAGTCTACCTAACATGCATTCCTTTGTACGGAAGCCGCTGTACCCGAAGAACACCCACACAGATAGGTAGCTGTGAGGCGACAGAGGTAACCACTACACCACCGTGCCGTGCTAACAGTATGAAAGTAAAATATTGTTCTCACCTAGTTCAGCTACTAGTCTTATTTCATCTTTGCAGATTTTACTGCAGCTGTTGTCCTTAGTGTACTGTCCTCTCTTGAAGTGCAGACACTCAACACACTCCCTGCAAACAGAATTACATACTATTACCTTGATACAACCAACTCAACTACTAGTCTGATTCCAACTTTGGTGAAATATTGAGCTTTTGTTTGATGATATCATCATGTCATCATTAAATGTATTGAGTTGTATAAATTTCTGTTGTTGTTTGTTCAAACATGAAGTGATAGAAGTTACTTTTTTATAGTGCAGGAATCAGGACAGGTGGGGCATTTCTGACAGGTAGCTCCATAGGCTCCTGGCTGGGTGCACTGACAGATGCCACACTCACAGTTACCCCTGCCGCTGCACAGCAGGCCGATGCTGGACATGCAGGTGTCTGTGCGTGTGGTGCAGTTACAGTTTTCTCCCTTCCAGCCGGCATCACACTGGCAGATGCCACAGCTACACTTCCCATGATCTGAAAGAATAAAGGAAGAGAAGATTAATCCTACAATATATATTCTTTCAATGCAAACTAATGCAAGTTCAATTACATCTCAAAATACAGCATGTTAATTTAACTATACCTTTCACTCAATTACAAATTACATGGTGAAAAGGTTTGTGTGCTGTTTTATGGTTCGATAATATCTTTGTAAACTGTAAACTACTAATCAACAGTGATCAGCATCTCAATACAACAAATACATGTCATTTCAATTGGTTACTGCTAAACTAGTACAAACGTCAGAGTAGTCAAACAAACTTCTGTTTTTACATAATTAACAGCTTCTTTTTAGAACAACGCTAAATTTAATTTAATCTAGCCTTTCTCTGCAAGGGACATTGCACATTTATGTTAATCATTACGATTCTGACAAAGGCAGGAAATGTTCCACTGGGAAAGTGCTTACTAATAATTCCCCATCTCCTTACTGGCAGGCACACACACTACACATCAGACTCTACTTAAGTGCGGAAAGCACAATGCCAGGCCGTTCTAGGAATAAAAATTGATGACATAATAGAGGAAGTAAAGTTTTTCTCCTTGGATTACAGACACCCCATAACAAACCATTAAGCTACCTTAGAGACAAAGGTAGAAGCTGAGGCTTCAGCGTTCTTAGCAGCAAAACAAACAGGATTAGGTACTGGATGACTAAGAGCACAGTGTGTGAGTCACAGCCCAGCTGGATCAATCTGGAGGAAGAACTGGTCACGGAATATCACAATGGGTCCTAATTCCAGGACTCCAAACAAATCATGCAGTGTTGTAAACTCTAGTCAACAAATCCCCAACCTCCACACCGCCATCTACAGCTTCTCCTTTCGATAGCATAGCAGTGATGGGATCAGAGAATGGTCACCGGTTGTGTCAACACTGGTAGATGGATAACATCTTTCTTATACTGTCAATGAGATGCAAGAAGATACAAGATCTCTTGTTACTAAACTTGTTGTTTTCTGTAGGGCAGAGCACTTAAACTCTTATAGTAGTAAGAGTTGTCTTGTTCTCATTAGCTGGAAAGTTGATTCACACACATAAAGGGGTGTTTTAAGGTTTACATCATCCTACTCGCTCTGTGCGACCGCACAGTAATCCTGCACATTAACAAAAAAAAAACGGCAAAAGAGACCATTAGCTTGTTGGAAGAAGAGAAGGAAAGGAATCAAGTCTAGTAGGGATAGAGATATACAAAACTGGGGAGAGATGAGTTTGGGCACAAAGCCAGCAAAAGAATGCAAAGGTTCCTGCTCCCTCTTCCTTCATATTTATGGACCCTGGGGCTGTGCTTGCTGACGCTTGCTCTCTGGCCCTGCAACGCTCCCACAGCCCCTCATCAGAAGAAGAAATACACAGCCACAGGGAATATCACAGTGAACGGGCGTTTGGGAGCCCTGGTCATAGTAGCTGCAATTGAGCTGAGGCGGTGGAACACTTGTTGTCGAAGACGACAACGGCGAGACACACTGATGCCAAATTGAGCCCTGTGGACTGTCTTACATCTGTTATGGTTTGTATGTGTAGGTGTGCACGTGGGAGGGGTTAGTTGACTGTTTACGCCCAACACTTGAGAGTTATCACTGAATGCCTTTAACACCTAAGTGTTGATACAAGCATGTCATATTCCTGGAAAGTGCAGATTTACGACACACACACTACATTTAATGTTATTCATAGAATTTATTGATGTTACTTAATGCTGTGCTTTGAGTTCAGCAGAAACTGCTCCCTATCACGCCTGTTTATGTTAGGGCTGCACATTGATTTAATGTTGTGATGTTATAACTGTGGGAGTCTCACATAGCGGCATTACAAAATGTACGGGTCTTAACCTGTACATAACAAAATGTACAGGTTAAGACTGGGGTAAATGCAAGCATGAAATTCTTTGTGTGCTCGCTTAGATCAGAGTTTGCAAAACCCTGTGTTGCTTATTGTGTGTGGAGAAAAATGAAGAGAACGCACAAACACAGTAACAAACCCAAACTGCTGATAGCCAGCAGACGACGCCAAGTAAAGATTTATCACCGTGATTGAGAAACTCTGCGCTCAGGTGTCCACACATGTAACAGGGAGTAAAGCACTGCTGTCATGGGTATGAGCACCAATTAAACTCAGGCAGCGGTAACTGGGTGTGTTCTCTGACTAGCCTTGAAGAATGCACACACTATGTCTACAGGCCTGACGGAGAAGTCATTAGTAAGCATTGCTGTTTCTGTTCAGCAGTATTTAATCCCATTATTTACATACATGGCATGTTTGGTACACACAAGCACAGACTGACATGATTATGGAATGATGTGGAATTTGATTTGTCAAACTAAGAACCAAGAAACTATGTAAACGGACTAAGGTGTGTTTAAAGACCATTGAACTCTGGTAACCCTCTGTTTACTAAAATCAACATATTTACTTTGACACACTAACCTACGTTAAGACTGAGAGACTGTAACTACCTCGAATAGATGGTCTGATATCATGATCCTCAACAAAGACTAAAAAACAACAATTAAATAATAGCTAATAAAACTATAATTCCTGTAAATTCCCCCACACAGACTGACTGGAAACGAAGGCTGCCCAACGCCTCACTTCAAGCAAAGGTAATGTTAATTTGAATTTTCCTGCTAATAGTGACATAACATAGTAAGATTTGTGCAAATTAAATAAATGAAACACAAATTACATCTCTTATCTCTCCATATCAAGTTATCAAGCAGCACCCAAACCAGCACTAGCCACAGCTGCCACAGCAGGGCAAACACTAGCCAGCAGCATTACTATTTATAATGATTTATACACTGTATATGCCTTACCTTCTTGCTCTGCGCCCCTTTTTGTGAACAGTGGTTGCTCGCTGGCACATTAGAAATAGAAACCTCCTAGCTGTCGAGAGAATTGAGACATTGTAGTTTATGTATGTACTCACCAGAGCAAAGTGACCCTTTGAAGCGCAAGCAGTTGAAGTCATCACATTCGCAGTACTTTCCCCACACCTGACCAAACTCATTCAAATGGCAGGAGCACTGTCCGCACAAGCAGTTCCCTCTCCCGTTGCAAACGGGGCTGTCTGGCTTGGGTATGCAGTTAACATCATCAGACGGCCTGTAGTCCTCCACAGAGCACTCGCATCGCGGGCCCAGGCGACCCTGGTTACACTGACACACTCCGCACTCATAGCTCCCGTTGCCATTGCTGCAGACGGGGCTGCTGACCTGTGCCTTTGCTTCGCAATCGCAACCACAGGCAAAGTCCACCGTGACCTCCAGAGAATCTTTGAAGCCTAAAGGCTTGATGGTGAAAGTCCGGCTCTTCTCCTTCGGGCAGCCACGCAGCTGAGCCTCCACACTGAATGACACCTGATGAGGAGGAAACGTGTCTGGTAATCTGTGTGTGCATACCAAATAATGTAGGGGCACGTTTGAGCACCTCAATGAAAACTTACTGTGTCACCTATCTTGAGGCCAGAGCAGGACTTGAGCCCAAGAACAACCTCTCCGTTCAAGCAAGTGGCGTTGAACGCGAGATTCAACTCGTCAGGGACTCCCAGCAGATCCAGCTCCACTTTGGAGCGAATTTTCTGCTCAGCACAAAGTTTCCATCACATGTTAGTGATATTACAATACAAACCATTTTAATGATCCACTGTCTCATATTGAGCATTTCCTTACCGCATAGGCCTCCTGAATGAGCTGAATAACATTCCCTGAGTCGCCAGACAGCGTTCCCACAGTTGTGCCTGGAATGAGCTGACTGTACTCCTGGTAAAACATTGTTTTTTTTTTTAGTTTTATTTTAATCTGAACTAAACCAAAATCCTGCTGTGACTTAAGCAGGACAGTTAATTTACCTTGTAGAGTGGCACCACATAGCTGGTCACTGCAAAAACTAAATTAATGTTGTTTTCGGATATTCTCTCACTTAAAATTGCCAGGGAAGGATAGTCCTGGAGGACACAGCAAGAAAATAGGGTTAAAGACAAGCAGCCTACCAAATACCTTTAATAAGTAATAAAAACTGCTTACCAGCACAGAAGATTTGTTATAAAGGTTGTTATTATCAAGGTAACACTGTCCGTCATTGGGCTGGACAATGCCTGCTATACGTCCATCCAGAGCCGTGTGAGTTGTGGCATCGGTTGTGAACACCAGTAGGTGTGAGGCACCATGGCGCCAGCCAATCTTCTCCTGATGAAGATGATAGAACAAGTAAAGGAAAGACTAAGTATGCACACACATCACTAAGAACGTGCATATGACGTGTCTGCGTCTCTTTTTCAGATTACAGGGTTTATTTTATTTTTACCTTGCACACCACAGCTTGCAAGATTGCATCAAATCCACCCTCTGGAGCATCTCTATTCCTTGACACCTGCTGTTTGCCCACCTCCACAGTGAAGCGAGCTACCTGGTCCGTCAGTGACAGCACATTCTTGAATCCAAATTGAGCCTGGCATGTCTCTTGAATTCTTTATGTATTGAATATGTGACAGGGGGATAAGAAATCAGGGAAGGAAAAAAATCTATTTTTAAGTTTTTAAGCACAACTGAAAAGGCTTTCTTATATCATTAGAAAATCTCCATTTCAGCTCCTTCTCCTCTTCAGATATAGCACCAACATGAGTCTCCCCACTTACCCATAGCACGGGTTTTTGATTGCTTCTGGTGGAAACATGTACATGTAGGGGGATGTGGTTTTATCCACAAAGGCTCCAAACCCCATGCGTAGGTTGCTTGTGGTGCGACCCATAGCCGCTGCGAGGTCATTTCCCAAGGTGTGAAGGCGAGCCAAGTCATCCCTCATTGAATATGAAAGATCCATCAGATAGTATAAATCCACTGGATAATCTTCTACCTGTTTCACTGACACGGTGAAGCGCTTGGCATCGCCTGAGAGTGACAGAGTTGAGGGCCACAGATCAAGGTGGAAACCAATTCATTTGTAAACAAACTCAACATTTGTCCCTCAACCTTTTAATTTGCCTTTTAAATAAAAAAAAACATCTTCATTTTGAAATACATTCTATATTGTTGTGAGAGACTAGGTGTGATTGGTAGTACAAGTACCTGGTCTTAATGTCATACGGAGTTTCTGAGGCCTGATCTGCGTGACATCGTCAGCTGTGCCTGAGGCCTTGTCGCTGAGCGGTACATCCTGATCAACAGTCAGAGTGCTGACAGGAAACTCCACAGAATCCTTACTGCACCCTTCATTCAGCAGATTCTGCTTCAGGTCGCAGTGGGATACACTGGATCCCCCCTTACCAAACTCCTGTAACGAACAAATGGATTCCGTTCAACACTCAAGCAAGAGAGGCCAAAACAAGTAACAAAAAATGAAACAAACGCAATTAATACATTATTCATGTTTGCATCCGTCTGTCCACCCAGTGCCAGGTATCCGTGTTGCAGTAACTCCCACTGTAATACTAAGACCAGTGCCCATATTGCTCTTACTTTTAATCCTATCTGTTCAGTGGGTACAGCAACACAATCATGTTGAAGAATCACTCGGCACGAACAAAGATCAGAAGATGACAAAAAAAAGAATGCTGGTGAGAGGCGAGATTTTTGTCCCAACTTGCTGCACTGAGCAGTGACTGGGAGGAGCAACTAGACACTATGCGTATGCACGCCTGTTGTTTTTACCTCCTGAGAACACCACGCACAGCTGGGGTGAACAGCCAAGCACTGCTTACAAGTGGTGACTCCTTGTGATGTGCAGATGTTGGAGCCTGTGATGACCACACCGACACAAATGTTAACAGAACACAAAATGCATTTCCTTACATTCATGGCTCAACAAAGCTGCTTTACGTAAATAACACCTCTGACAC
This sequence comes from Microctenopoma steveboyesi, assembly GCA_032359275.1. Taxonomy (NCBI): domain Eukaryota; kingdom Metazoa; phylum Chordata; class Actinopteri; order Anabantiformes; family Anabantidae; genus Microctenopoma; species Microctenopoma steveboyesi. Next base: position 7,183,698 of record JAUMHF010000025.1, read on the forward strand.
CGAATGTTTTTACCATGCACCACAGCTTGATAGATGCCACTATTATACTATATGATGTGTGTGAGATCTTTTAAGTACCCTACGTGATAGAATTTGAAACATTGTGAAAAATGTACACAATGAGTAATTTGTAATGATTTATTTATCATTCGTGTAATGTATCGTATCTGGATTATGGGTGTGGCATCCTTGAGTTAAATACAGGAAAATAGTCACTTGTGTTAATACAGAAAACTATAGAAACTATAGATTTGCAGTAGAAATCAGACATAACGTTACACATAGGTCTAAATAAGTTAGACTTTTACACTCGAGTAATTTAATTTAAATCAGTCCCCAAATCAACTGCCTTAAAGACACCTTGAGTAAACACACACACACACACACAATGGGTGTATTTGATAAGAGTGTATTCAAAGCACCTCAAGAGTTTCATGAGTTTTTAGTTTAGATACTTTAGTTTCCATGCACATCCAGGAGAAACACATACTCCTCAATGTCCACACTCACGTTATTACTGATCACTAAACTGAAAAGTTTGATTTTACAGTGGAGGCCAGTGGAACTCTTCTGGTCACATCGCTTAGGGAAAACGCGTCCTGACAGTTTTTTCTCCCTTATAAGGAAAGTTGTCAGAAACTGCAGCTGACTACAGCGGTGTGTCGCTCCACTTGAACGCAGCACACGGGGAATATAATCTGTGTAACGTTTGACAGCGTTACATTAGGTAACTGTGATCATTCACTGTAAAGATGAAGAGAAGCGCTCAAAGTTTTTGGGTTTACGGCAAATTCTTCTAAGCAGGTGAGAGTCTTAAAAGTAGCCCCGGGATTAAAAAAAAACTTACCGGAAACTTCTGTCAAATAGAGAAACAATATCAGCAGATGGTATAAAAAGGTCACCATGGCTGGAAGGTGACGGAGCCGACCCTGTCGTGAAGCGTCTGTATTCCCTGTGCTGCTGTTCAGTCAGTAACTTGCGCGTCTTTCCTCATTCTCAACTTTACCAAACGCACGTTGGGTCGCAAAGCTTTGACTCACGCGTCTACCTCTCCATCCCCTCAGCGAGCAGCGAGGAGCAGCTTGGCTTGTTGGTGCTCGTCTCTAAATGGTTGTCTAACCTCTAATAAAGTCGGAAATGTTGAGAGGAAAAAAAACCCACATAGAAAGGAAGGAAACACAGCTGACAATGAGAGTGAAGTTAGTGGCAGTACAGCCACTCGACACATACTTCAAGACTTTATTGAATACGCCCTCTCATTAAAGACCTTCTTCTATTACCACAGTAACAAAGCACACAACTCTACATGGACAGTGATCAATCTGCTCAGTGACTGCATTTTAGATTTCTGCAAAGACATTTCTGTTCCACTTACCCAAAATGACTTACGCAAAGTAGTGGTCATTAAAACACCACTTAAAACAAAACGGAACGAAAAACGAAACGAAAAACCCCAGACATGCTTGGAATTTGTACATCACTGGAGCAGCAGTGGCAGAGTGAATTTCTGAACTCAGCTTAATGTGACAGTGGTATTAATTACTGTGTTTTGGATGCCTGAATGTGACATTTTTTGGCAGGATGCTTCTGCTACTTGTTGCCCTGCTTGTAGTTCACATTCAGTCGTTTTGAAATGGAACTACTGCTCTCACCATACACAGACAGTAAAAACAGTTTTATCTTGTTAAAGCCAGTTGAATAAACGCAACACATCAAGCACCACAAATACTGTAATCACCAAATACTAAGCTGTAGAGCTGTAGCAGAAGGACCCCTAGTGGTCTGTCAAGTCTAAACAGACTGACGTCGCTTCCGCCCAAGCTCTGCATCTACCTCACTTAATGTACGCGTCTGACAAGTACCTGCAACAGAAAAGCCTTTCCCATTTCCCTAAATGCATATGTGTAAACTTTCCAGCTTCTGAAACAAGAACTGAAAGAAAGAAAGAAAGAAAGAAGAAATGGAGTTTGGGAAGTGTGCGATGGTGGTGCGGATGTGTGTGAAAGAGCTTGTAGAAGCAGACAATGCTTCTTATCTCTGCACTTGTCCATTTATTGAATCTTTATCCCTGTGCCCCACTCTTATTCTCTGGCTGGTTGCTAAGTTACTGCCACCCGTGTCCAAGAATTGCTGCTAGAAGAAATGACAGAAATGCAGGAATAAGTAGAAAAGCTATAATAGTTAACTGTTGCTGGCATTAATCTCTCAGTGTGGGTGGACAGTGCAGGTAATGGACTGTAGGCAATCAAACCCCCTCCGTAGTATTGACTGATTTGGATCTATTGATTCGGTTCTTTGTTCAGACCACCCACAGATGAATGGTATTTTGGGAAGAGTGTAGCGTCAGTTGTTCTACGTAAAACGAGAGACTGGGTTAGATGGCAGCCAATTAAGACTGAACAAGAAGTGAGGAGGGGACTGGAGGAAGAAGGGGGAAGGGAGGGGGGCGGGCAGGAAGGGTCCTGACCTGTGTTACAGATCTATCTGGAGTCCTTTAAGCTTTTCACTGAGTCTGCGAATGCTGTCACAGAGAGCTAATATTAAAACGCAATTGCTCTCAGACAAAAATCAGTGCTTGGTTGGCCACAACAGGCTCCGGCTTTCTTGCCTCACCAGGCTTAACTGGTGGGTGGGAGGGTCAAGTGGGGGGATATGAGTTATTTCTCAGGTGGAGAGTTTACTGCTTTATGAAATGTGCCCTGGAGTTGCTCCCATGGGACAACGCGTATTTGTGTTGTGATGCTTTGCTATCCGATCTGCTTCCTCCTGTAGCCCCTCTGGACCTGCAGCTTACATTTTCCTCTCAGGGGGTAACAGCTCGTATGTGGAGAAAATATAGATAAATAAACTCAGGACACATGAGGAATGAGGCAACGAAGAGTGCAAGAAGGCATTTTTCTTTATTTTTAAGTACATCCCTTAATCAGAACTGCAGGAAGTGTTATGAAGTCCACTGCTTAAAAAGACGTGAGAACAGAAAACACCAAAACAAACATGGTAGTCTGCATTAGTGAGATGTGTCTAAATGGAAATGAGGTTAATGGGTAGTGGCTGAGTGCATGAGATGTCTGCACTATAGAGACAGGACAAGGATTTCTTCAATTAGATTCATGAAATCTTTCATCTGTATCTCCAACAGATTTTTTTTTTTTATCATCCATTTAAAAGGTCTGACTGCAGTAGTCACATCACACAATCGCAGAGTCTAATTTCTCCCTGCAAATCAAAGCAATCAAGTCATTAACATCTTAAAATAATTTAAATGACTGATGGCTGATTGGTGTGGGGTTGATGTGGGGCATTACTTTGCTGTGGCACTGCAATCGGTTTCAGTGTCTCATTAATGTCTGTATTTAAAGCAACAGAACGCGTCAAAGGTGGCACATAGTTTGAGATCAAACACCTATAACACCTCCTATGCATCCAGTATTACATATGTATATATAAAAATAAATATATTTATCATCATATATTTCATGTCTAATGCAGAGTTTTTTTATTCCCATTTAACTCTCCATGTTGTTTCCTGGCTTTTAATTAGGCACACACTCATTTTCCAACACACACACACACACATATTAGGGGCACAGAAACTTCCTAGCAGTCCTGCATGTGCTTTGATCAGCTAGTAACGGGGTATCATGGTAAGAATCTGTTAATTGAAAGTTGGGAGGACAGTCTGTTCCATCCAGGGTTGAGAGACTCCATGTGGCATTTCCAGTTTGAGATCATAGTCATGCCAAGCCCTGTGGTAGCACTGTGAACAAAAACGATGTACAGGTAAGAAGCAGAGTAAAGGTGGGTGGGGTCAAACACCACCTCCTTGTTGCTAGGGATGTTGCTTTACTTATTTTGTGTTGCTAGGCTGCCAATTCCCTCATGTTAAGTGGAAATGGTTCCCCCCTCTCCTCCGTCCAGGCACCCCACCACTCCCTCCCTCTCCTTCTCCTCTAAACCAAAATAACTTTAGCAACCATCTGTCACTGGGCTCACAGGTCTACTGTTGCTTAGGAACAAGTCAGACACTCGCATTCATGTATATATGCATCCTAATATGAATAAAACTTTCTATTCAGTTAAACTAACACAACCATTACAGTGAACGGAGATCACATTGATAGGTGGGGTAAGCTGCCTTCACAGCAGAATGTAAAGTTATAAGACAACAACAGGATCTTTAACGCTTCAAGCTCATAAACAATAGGCTCATTTCAAAACGTTTTTATTTGTAAACTCTGGGAAGTTTGGAAGGTTTTAACTGTAGCAGAGGACTGGCATATTGACAGCGGGAGAGTGAGTACACGCTACTTTCCATAATGACATTGCAGTGAATAACAGAAGTGAAGCCAATTAGGTTGTGTAAACCAAATCCATAGGCAAATCTGATTATTTAATCTTATTGTACTCAAAAATATTTGTTTTTCTTTTGTCTGCAATTATTAAATCAGAAAACCACCTCCAGGCTTGTGAAATGTATTTGTGCATGGCACAAATCATTGTTTGTACACGCGCTTGTCATTTGGTGACTAAAAGCTGCTTACCCAGATATCAGGAGCGTTCCAAATTGAATTTCATGGCCTTTGTTTCTAGACAAACAGCAAATTAATCTGACAGGCTGCACTGACAAGCCTTGGAAGATCATTTAAAACAGTCTGAGGCATTGTTTTTTCAACCTGTTGAAATTCATCACTGCAACTGTTTTAATCTGTGTAAGTACAAGTAAGGTGAGTTTCTTTGCAGTAAAATCACACAATCTGGAGAACAGTAGTTTTTTTATCTTCATCCAAGATATTATTATAATTTGTAATTTGGTTTTATTACCTCCTGTCAGAGATTTCAACGTTCCTCTCCTCCTTCAGGTTCTGCACAAACATCCCCAGGTAAATCTTGAACATCTATAATTCAAGAACACAGTATGATGACAAATCACATTCATTAGATCCATCTCCTGCAGCATAAACTGGTCCCTTGCTTAACTTTCAAAACAAGTATTTCCCTCCATCAATCAGTCAGATATTCATACAGTCGTCAAAAATGGACAATCTGCTGTTTTTTGTTACTCAGCTTCAGCAAAAACAAATGATGAGTTATGTGACATAGAACTAACATGATGATTATTATTTTCAGATAAGTTTCAGGTAGGAATAGACCCAACTTAAGTTAGCAGCCACGTGCAACATGTCCAAGCATCTAGCCACCATCCTTTCTCCACTGGATGGAAACACTGTTCATCACATTAACAATTCACAGGACTTAAACAAAATTCAAAACCATAAACCGGACAGAGATGAAACCATGTTATCTATTGATGTCATCTCTCTTTTTGCTTGCATTCCCACAACTGAAGCAGCTTGTTCCCATGGATTTCACCCATCCACTGGTTGAGGTACATGGATGATACCAGGGTCAAGATTAAAAGACAGGAGGTGGAAACCTTTTACAAAACACATCAACGCCGTGCACATTAACACCAAAATCACTCGAGAGGATGTCACAGACACCACTTGGCGTTCTTGGGCTGTGCGCACATTGAGGAGGACAGGAAGACCACACATACAGAGCAGTACTTACTGTTTGACTCAGCACCATCTGAAACACAAACTGGGAGTAATCAGAACCCTGCAACACCAGGCAGAGGAAAAGATTCTCACAAGAACAAACATATCAAGGAGTCACTCGAAACATGTGGACATCCTAACTGAGCTTTTTTAAAATCTAGAAGATCAAATAAGAGCAATGTTACAACTCACAGAGAAGCGAACATAAAGATGTTGTCCTTCCTTATGTTGCAGGAGTGTCTGAAAAGCTCAAACACAACATGCCTGTTCATTTCAAACCACGCAGCACACTGAGACAGAAACTTGTCCACACAAAGGACAAAACACCCAGACACAAACAGAGCAGCGCAGTAGATGGAGTTCAGTGCTGTGAGGAATGTACAGATCTGTCTATAGGAGAAACCAAACAGCAGCGCCACAAACGCACGGCTCAAGACAGAAGAGCCAGCTCATCAGGACAGGACTCAGCAGTCCACAGAGTTTATAAACCTGCTGCTCCCACCAGTCAGTCAGAGGTGAGAAAGTCCTCTGGAATTGAGGAACAGCTCCAGTTGCCATTGATAAAGCTTTTTTTGGGATAGCTATTACCTGAATGACTGAGAATCTTCACAGATATAAACTTAAATACTAACTGCAGAATCTTCACTAGCATCTTTTGTTATTTTATATTACGAGTAACTGAGTGAGACCTCAGTTACATAATCTCACCTGCATTTCTGTGTCTTTTAACTTCGCAGGTCCTGTCGTCTTGTATAAAAATTGTTATTCTAGGCTGTTAGGTAAAATATAATGAACTTAATTAAACATTATTTAAGATGAAGATCACATTATGGCAAGTTATGAATTCCTCATTACATGCAGCACGTCAATGGTGTACAACACTGACCACAAAATTATTTATATGTAAAGAAAATATAAAGATTCAAACTTCAAAAAACTTTATTAATCCCTGAGCAGTTCTCAGTTGAAACAGAATGAAAGGATAAACTATAACCAGAAAAGGACCTGAGCCTCCTCAGAAAACACAGTCAGCTCTGGGCCTTTCTCCATGGAGCAGTCGTTTGTGAACTAAGTTTATTCTCGAAGTACATGCCATTAGTATTAGTACTTAGACATAACCTGTATCTCCCTCCCCCGTATAGAGAGAGGAGTGACAGGATCCACAGATTTCTGGCTCATTCCACAGACAAGAAAACCAAAATGTTTATAAAATCCAAAAACCCAGCATCAAATCAAGTGCAACTATTACACATTAAAGTTCACAGCAAAACACAAAAACCCAATTCAAAGTGATTTAGTGAATCTGCTAATGAAAATGTGACAAGGTGAGAAAATCCAAAAAGTACAAAGATTGCACAGGCTTGATAACACCTCATCATATCACGCAGGTAGCTTAACACAAACGAGGCTTAGCAGGGCTCGGGAGTCATATCAGAGCATGGCTTGACAACACGGCTGCAGGAAGCAGAAACACGGAGAGCGAGAAAACAAAGCAATAGAAATACGGCTCATAAATTACATAACAAGTATCTTTGGTCTCTGGCTTAAACTGGACAGTAAAATCATCCTGCTGATGTAGCCGCTCAAACATGGAGATGTCTGATTTTGAGGGGGTTAATTTTACCCACTGACTAGAATAGGAGACACATTTTTTGATAGATAAATCATAGTTTATTATTTAATAATCTTCATTTTTAAATTATAGCAAAGTGGAGTAATGTTGACCTCTCTCTCAAAGCTCCAGAGGCACAGTGAGAGTTTCCTCAGCACCACCGTTAAAGTCTTAAAATATCTCTCAAAGTTCTCATAGTTTTCCAGCGCAGTTAAAGTACCCGCAACTCAAATTGATTCTATTTTACCTGAATGGACATAGAACCCATGTTGACCATTACAACATTAAAACCACCAGGTGGATTTGATGAATCCATATCAGCAAGGTTTTCAGGTATTATTGATTTGCTTATCCAACCACAGCATGACAGCTCACTGTGTAGAGCAGTGGTCTCCAAACCTCAGGGTTCACTTCTCAGTCCCAGCAGGCTACATGTCCTTAGAGAAGACTCCAAAACCACATACTAGTGCTGATGTGTACTGGCTGGCAGCTGTCCAAACAACTATTTCCCCAAGATATTGATATAGTATCAGTTATTATTATTTTTTTTAAATGAGCGAGTTAGGTGAGCTTCAGAAGGGCACGCTTCAAAATACAATATAATAAATGTCCATGAGTCATTTAGATTCCTTCCATCTCGAAAACACAAATGGGTGCTTTGAAGAAGTGTAATCAGAGGTCCAGAGTTTGAGACGTGTTTTTGCATGCTGGCTGATGATGAAACTCAGTTTCTTGCAGAAAGAAGGTTTCTGCCAGAATATCAACCTCCATCAGAGCACTCAAACCAGCACCAACCGCTGCTGCCACAGCAATGGCTACACTAGCTGTTCCAGAAAAACACTGACCTCCGCACCTCAACCTGCAACAACCAGCCAGTTTTAGGCAGCACTAGACCCGGTGCCAGCACGAGTACCAGTACAAACATGTTGTGCAGAAAGTGCTTTTTGACTGTGAGGGAGGATTACCTTTGTTCACTCTTATCAGAGACAGAATCATAAAGCAACAGATAGAGTTACAGGTCAGAAACAGACGGTTTCACAACCCGCCCAGGTAGCCCACCACTTTTTTTGGCTCACTTGGTTAGCTGGGGGAGGGGGGGATGCAGCAGAAGCTGTTGCACAAAGAGACTTTCTTAACATAGATTGACACTTTTTTTACACCGCAGATATAATATTCTTCCAAAGATGCCTCTGAAATAAATATATACCCTAAATTAAGAATTGTTATAAATTGTAGAAACAACTTCTTGAAAAGATGGGACTATTCCAGAATACCACAATATAATGATTCCTTTGTTGCGTTGTTCATTCACAAAAAACCTATGTCTTAGTAATAATTTCTTTCTTTTTCTTTCGTACACCAGATGAGCGGTGGATTGTCTTTAACCAGCTGACTACCACCATGGTGAGGAGTGGCTGTGTGGTCCACGGGGAATTCATCATCACTTTAAAACGCACCAGAGACCTGGCACAAAAGAGGCGCTGGCGACAACAAGGACTGCCTCTTATTACACCAGAGGGAAACACGTTTTGCTCGCGGTGTAAAATGACTCCTTAAGAGTCAGAGAAACGCGAGGTCGGAGTTGAAGAAACTTACTTTGTCTGGGAGTGTTGAAGTGGACGTGGCCATTACAGATTCGAGCTGTGCAATACACGTGACAGTAAATTAGGACTTAATTGTAGGTTTTGAAATTTTATTTCGCTTATTTGTATTCGAACAATCACATGACGCAAAGTTGTGCTTGGACTCCAGGTTTTGTGGCGAGACTCTTTATTCGCGCGGAAACATGAACGTATCCTTCTTCGACGTGACCCAGGACATGCTGTTTAACGGGAGTCAGAGCCTCGCCGGGACTCTGGGGACATACACCGGCAATGACACCGGCAGCGTGGTGACCCGAGACGGCGGCGGTTCCCTGGTGCTGCTGCAGGACGAGCGCAAACTCTTCGTTATGCGCGTGGTGCAAATCGCGGTGCTATGCGTGTTGTCACTCACCGTCGTGTTCGGCATATTTTTTCTCGGGTGCAACCTGATGATCAAATCAGAGAGTATGATCAACTTCCTGGTGAAGGATCGGAGACCCTCCAAGGATGTGGAGACGGTCATGATCGGGCTCAGCTAGAGCATGAAGACCAGGGAACTGTGGAGAGCTGTAGAGCGGATCCGACGTAAAGATCTGGCGTGCATTTGCAACCGCAGGTCAAGCTCTGCATCTGCATGTACTTGTCAAAGACGCTCTCTCTATGTCCTCGCGAGAAAAGATATGCAAGAAGTTCATATTTTCGTCCTAAAATGACTACAGGATCAAGTCCAGCACCAGTGTTTGCGCGTAAAGTGTGTGCGTAAATCTCACATGGGCCGATCTGTTGAATATACCGAGTTAAATTTATCATTGCCAACTTGAACAAAGTGTCAGAACTGTTTACAAAATGTTACCTCATTTTTTGTTTATTCTTCATTCTTCTTTTTGTAAAGTTGAAAAAAAAAACTATCCGTGAATGTTTTACGCATGACTATGAATTCTTATGCCACTGTGCTATGCGGACGTGTTGGATATGTGGGTATTCTCTATGCGAAATCTCTTTTTGGTCTCGTTTGGTAAATCCTGAAAACTTGCACGTTTTTCAACGAACTCCTTCACAGCTTTATTGGGTGATTCTGGTCGTGTTTGGCATGCTCGCTAGTTGATCTCTGAAGTGATTCTGGAGCCGTTTTGCACTTTTGAAATTACTGATGCTGCATGAGTTGTTTTGTACCAACATGTTTGCAAATAAAACATTGAAATGCCAATATTATTATTCGTCATCTGTGAATGAACACGATAGAATGACTGAATACCTTCTGATAAAATAATAATTATAATGTTTGCAAGAAGATTTCCAAAATGTGCTTTTTATTTCTTTCAATTCAGTCAATGTTTGTTTTTTTTTTTGTTTTTCTTTTTAACTTAAACTCTAATGAAATCAGCCATATAGAATGTTCCCTGATTCATCTCACATCTAATCATATCTTAAAATTACAAAAATCCAAATATGACATATTGTTTAATACAATGATGCATAGTTAAAGTGATATAATTTATATGAATTAACAAATGCTAAAGAAATGAGTGAAAATTTTATTTTATGCAGTGTTAGATAAAAACTAGATCTGTAGGCGTAAGATTACGCGATAAAACCATAATTAATAAGGCTCACTGATCATTTCAGCCCATGTTACACATTGAGAGTTTAACAATGATATCCAGAGAACTTCATGTTCTTTTTGGTCCATGAGAAAGTTTGTCAACTAAAGCTTAAAAAGACATTAATGATTTGCTACTCTTCTCTTTCTCAAGAAAAAAAAACTTTTCCCAACCCACAACCTCAGTGAGATTCTAGACATCAGGTGTCGGCTTTCCATTGTAACCAGTATTTTAGATCAATTTCTTTCCTGTCTCTTCCCACAATTCGTTCTCTCTCTCTCATGTGCCCCACCTCAGCAACCAGTGTTCTCATTAATATTTTAGTACTTGTTGGGAGAGCTGGGTTGGATGAATCCTTACAAACACACCCATGCATTCACACTTGTGCCCATTCACCATGCACACATGATGGGTAACAGACCAGGAAATTCTAACATGCTAACAACAGAAGCGTCTCTGAAAAACCATCTGGATAAATAAAGGTAATTGGATAATTAGACTACTAACTTGGAACAACTATATATTTCTGAAAATTTATTTGAAATATAGAATATTTCAAAGCACAAGTACAGAACAGTCAATATAGAAGCATCGATTATTATTTATCCTTGTAGATATCAATACATGTAGGAACAGTTTAATATTTTCTTATGTAGCTAGACACTATGTGATAAATACGTTGTATGAATGATCAATAATTTTATTCTCATATCTAATCTCTACCAGATTTTATAAAAATATTTGGCCACAATTAACACAATAGCATATTAATGAGCTATTAAAGCAATATATAAAATAGCTTTCAGAAAGACTAACCCTCTCTTCCAAACTCTGTAATGTAATACTGGTAATAAAAAATACAATACATAAAGAAAATTGTTCTGGTGTTGTAACTGTGGACCAGCGAATGCATTTCGTGAAACATAAAAAGCATGCATGCTATTTTTGGAGAGAAATAACTGTTCTGCACTCGACTTGTTAGAGTGAAACTCAGTTTGAAAAGATGTTATGCAGTCATTGCCACGACAGATTCTTCACTTGGTGTGCACGGAGGGTGAGCTGTGAATGATATGAAGGCTCCACTGAAGGGTGGAAGGATGGGAGTCCATACTACTTAAGTGGAAATGTCCGAATGTAAGAGTGGGGATGTCAACTTCTGTGCAAAAACCAGAAAAATACCCATAACAATATTGACAAGTGTGAACATGGCTTCATTTGACTTAGAAGAATAATCTACAGCCAGAACACTCTGCATAATTAGTATGTGAAGATTTGGTAGGATTCATTTATTTTGTGTCGTCAGTAGCCAAGTACATGGCTGCTGAAGAGAAACATTTTAGCTCTTTGTTGTTATTCTCAATGTTTGTACTATCCTAGAAGAGACACAAAAGACCAGCAGCAAATCCTTTGTATGTGCTACCACACTTGGCGAATGTAGCTGATTCTGATTATACATTGATGAGCTACAGCAGTAAATGCACTTGTTGACAGAAGACATTACTTAATGCATCATTCTGTAGCTGCATGAGGGGCAGTGTGGTCACTGACCGAGTTGATGCTTACCCGACAGGAGGCTCAGGAGACAGAGCAGTCGATTGCCAATTGGAAGATTGGTGGTTCGATTCCCTGCTTCCTTCAGTCATATGTTGAAGAGTTCTTGGGCAAGACACTAAACCCAAAGTTGCCTCCGGTGTGTCTAGCAGCTCTGTCATTGGTGTGTGAGTGTGTGTGTGCTTGTGTGTGTGAATGGGTGAATGACAAGCAGTGTAAAGTGCTTTGTGGACCAGTCTAGGTAGAAAAGCGCTATATAAGTGGCCCTCCACTGCAAAGGTAAGGAGAGGCCACAATGCATCTCACCAGGCAGGAAGGTGCCCTGACATCCTTTAGCAGGGATGGTTCAATTACCATACGGGCTGTGGACAAAGGAAGATGCATTGGCGTCATAATCACTGCAAATTACCTATAAAGTAATCTTGCTTTTGGTGAATCAGCACATACAAAGAGACTCCACCAGAAACTAAAAAAAAGGATACTAACAAAACCATTGTATCCTTTGTTATCATGCCTCACTTTACCAGCATCCCCACCTCTGACACCTTAATAGCCATTAGGAGACGACTGGAAGAATGCAGCACCCTCACCGCTAGAGGAGGAAGGCTGGATTGTCCAGTCATCACTGGTTACAATGGCAGACAAGACATAGAAAGTTACAGGAAACCCCCACACAGGAGTTATTACTAGAGTCTGAACCATATAGTGGAAAAAACCCCCACCTCTAGTGAAGCCAAAAAAGGAAGACAGGCTTCAGCTCTCAGGTTCTGTGGATACCCCAAGTGGGCCTTCAACAAGGCATAATTCAAGTCCAGAGAGATAATGAGGGCCATGGCAAACTGCAGAATCAGGTTATTCCTTACATGGCTGGTGTGTCCAGGAAGCTAAAAAGGATTTTTAGAAAACATCATATACCTGTCTACAAACACACTGAGACAGAGACTCGTCCATCACAAAGACCAGACACAGAAACTGAAGCATTAAGGAGTGCTTTGAGCATTGGAGACAGCAAACAAGAGGATGGCTCAGTACAGAAGGAGCAACATCTCAAGCCCAGGATCATCATTTATTTGAGGAGAATGATGTACACGTGTTGATCGGAGAAGACATGTGGTTGGAGAGAGGGGTGCATTTACAACTAAACCCCCCTCCACTCAACAGAGGTGGAGGCCTTAGTTATATCCTCTCCTTATTTATCATGCCGTGCTTTTGTCCATCCTCAGAAAAATCAGGCCCAATTCACACATCCGCCAAGTTGGCAACACTTAGCAACTCGCTTTATGTGGGTAGGAGCAGTTTTCAGAGGTGTGACTATTATATCTATAATATATACCCACACCCTCCCTTTTTTATTGTTTCACTATACAAGGTAGGTGTGAAGTGAAAATAAGCTGATCCCCAATCAACTTTTCTCAGACTGGAGGTTAGTAGTGAAATGTTATGGTGTGGTGATAACTTATTATTATCATGTTATCATCGATGATAATAATAATGTCTGAGAATATTATATATAATAACCAATGCCCTACTGACATGGCTACCATTGTGTCAAACTAAACCTCTGTAGATGATCCACAACGTACCAGTGCATCTCATTTTTTTATCAACCAAAAAGCACAGACATGACACCACTGTACCTAACTCTGCACCGGCCTCCACTGACTATCCGCTTCACATTCAAAACTCTGCCACTGAAAGAGCGGTTAACTCATTAGCAGCTTCCAATCCGAGCACTTGAATCCAGATCTAGTCCCTATCACCCACTGCACTCTGCCAACAAAAGGCATCTAGTGGTTCCTACACCACACAAAAATATTCAGCTGCTTAACTTCTTACTCCCATGTCAAATTCTCCCCTTGTCTCATTAAACTCATGGATTTTTTTTTTTGCTTCAAATGCAAATAGATTAAATATTGTGGCTAACAACAACAAACATGTCAAAAAAGGAGAATGTTTCAATAAAATTCCCTTCAGTAATTTAGAAATGCTGTGTACGACACCATTGCACCTTTTCTTTATTAAATAATAATCTTTTATTTTTATTTATCATCGATCACTTTTACAACAATATCTGGCTTCTGCATTTGACTCATACCACTTGGGAATGAGTGTGTGGGGGATGGGCTGGGATTTGATCCTGACGCTCATCCCATTGAGCTAGCGGGGCTCCAAACAACACAAGTAAGAGGATGCACTCAATAGTTCACTTTCTTCCACAGAAATGTCTTCTCTCTAGGTTCGGATACATGCCTATTCAAATTACTCACCATCTTGGCTGAGATCAGCTTAGCCAAGAAGTTCTAACTTTCTCACTTCTGAGGCACTATAACTCGCCCACTACCACCGAACATATGCTAAAGAGTTCCATCCATGTGTCTGCATTCTTTTATGGATTCATTAATAACGTAACGTGGCAGTGACCGTGCAGGAAATATACTGTTGTATATTAACATGTTACACTTTCACCTCAGTCAACATGTGCAGTTTTGGTGTGTTATGGTTCAAGCTCATATTCCATAAAGCTACTGCGCATTAGCTTGTCAAGAAGCGTCACTACTGACCTTTTACTACAGAGACCTCACAGAAAATAATGAACTGTGTGCAGGCCATGAAATCATGACAGAAATAATGGTGATTAAACCAGCAGTGGCATTCAGCACTTCCCAGAATCTGCACTCCCTTGAATCTTGGCTTTGAGTGAAACTACCCCATATATCATAAGAAAAGTTTGATAAAATATATATTTGAGCATAGGTGACACTGAAGATTTTAATTCCCTCAGCATCTTTAATTAGAGGGCGAGATGCACGAAAGATCGATTTCTATTCTGCTGCAGGTCCCAGAAGGATAAAATGGCATTTCTAGGACAGGTCCAGTCTGTTTCTGGTAGGAAGTGTTATATTCAAAGAATGAAGCAATAACAATACATGCAATGAAGCTGTGGGACAGAAACAGTATCTCACACATGCGAAGTAAGCATTCTATTTGATGCATACCTGCACACAAAAAACAGAGATAGATATATAGATAGATAGATGGATAGATAGACAGACAGATAGATAGATGGATAGATGGATAGATGGATAGATGGATAGATGGATAGATGGATAGATAGATAGATAGATAGATAGATAGATGGATAGATAGATAGATAGATAGATGGATATATAGATGGATAGATAGATGGATAGATAGATGGATAGATGGATAGATGGATAGATGGATAGATAGATGGATAGATAGATAGATGGATAGATGGATAGATAGATGGATAGATGGATAGATAGATAGATGGACAGACGGATAGACGGATAGACGGATAGACGGATAGACGGATAGATGGATAGATGGATAGATAGATAGATCCTCCTCCTATTGACCTGCACCCATTGAAAATGGGTTTTTCTAAGTGCTGTAAACACAAAGGCATCAACACACAAATCCACACAAACTGACAAACTTACACACGCTTTTTTTCCACATCACCTCAGGCAAATTGGACCACATCCTTTCCAGAAGGGATTGAATAGTCCCCACATGGAAACTCATGAAATTTTAAATAAATCTATTATGTGCAGACAAATGAACAACAAGCAACAACATTGCCTACTTTTTTTCCATTACCAACAATACAAAGAAGTTGAAAAGTTGGCGATTACACACATTTCTGCAAACTCACACACACTCACACACACAAACTCATAAGCACTTAACTCAATTAACACATTTCAGACCATCCACAAAATGATACACTCACATCATTTCACACTTACAAATATGTTTCTCCTCAGCATGAATGCAGGCATCATTTGCCTGCGCGAAAGTTGTTGATTTCACAATAACACAGAGTTGTCAGCCAGGAGCCTAAGGCGTTCTTTTGGTTTTCAGGTGATGTGTCATTGTGCTTTTTTTACCTGCCTAGTTCTGAACTTCACCTGTCACCATGTCAGTGTGGGCTCACTCCAATAATTCTGTCCTTTCCTCTGCTGATGCTTTTATCTGTCTCCTTTCTCAGACACCACAGACCAGCAATGACACAGAATCCACACAAACACATTCTGCTGTAGAGGAAAAATAGGACATCATAACAACAAGAAGGCGACTGTGATAATGGGTTTTGGTTTAAAAGGAAATTGTGAAACGTGTCTCTGGGATGTAAAACGAAGAAAAATTGGTCGGTGAAAATGAGAAAAAATAAAGACTTGTTAGTTAAAATAAATTAATTTGTCCCTTTGTCCTACAGTTCTTCAGAAATGTGGCAATTTTATAGCTTGCATTAAAAGCACAATATTAATAACAACCATAATCTCAAAGCAGTTTATACTTAAAAGGGTAGGACTTTTACTTTAATCTCAGTCTATTGTGTATTGAGTCACTACAGAAAAATATGCAAAATAATACTTAAAAGTACAAGTTCTAAGGTTTCGTTCTCACATGTGTTACTTTGTGCAAAGAGCTTAGGCGCATTCAGAAGGAACAGATGTCTACACTGAAAAGAAACAAACAGAGAGAAAATTAGTGGCAGTGTTATAGGGGGGAGGGGCAGAGGTGGGCTCTCAGTCTGTTTCTGCTCTGCTGCCTTTGTATGCTGAGAGAAAAAGTAGCGCAACAGGTACATAACTCTGTGAAGCTTTGTTATTGGGAGAGACGTGCTCTTTCCCCTGTGCCCAGCGTCTTGTTGTGGAAATGGTAAAACTATTCTAAATTAAAGAATCTAATAAGCCTCTAACTCCAAGGACAGTTGGAACATATTACCACTAAGACTCATTGTCTGTACAGGCCTTTGGCCGTTTGGTGAAATCTAATTTTCACCAGGGATGGCGATGCACTAAACCATCTTTAATCTCAATGTCTGGATTTATCCAAAGATCATGTCCAGGTCAGTCCTGTATCGGGGTATACACACACACACACACACACACACACACAGATTCTGTCAGAGTGAGGATACAGCTTGACACTTGGGATGTCAGCAGAAGGGAGCACAACTAGAGTGAGGCAGCTGAGACACAATGACAGCAGCTTGGCTGCAATACATGGAGATGATCATCATGGGACTAATCAAGTCCACAATAAACAAAAAGCAAACATCCAAAACAATGGGAGCTCATTCTATTTAAGCTGAATGGCATTATTATGCTCTTTACTAATGGCCGTGGCCTCTCGGGGGAGAAGTAGGTGTCTCATCCCATTGATTTCCACTGAAAATCACTTATATTGTTTATAAACCGGTGCACGGTTCTGCAGCATCATTACAAATGTTTCTTCTCGCTTTCAAAACATTTCCTCCAACCATTTTCTTTTAAATGACCTGAATGCACGGTAATTGGTGTGTGTGGCTAACTAGTTTACCATGTATTAATAAACCTCGAATGTGCACAGAGATGTGTTAATTGGTTGGTGGTAAGCATTATACAAAGCTTTCCCACGACTGGGAGAGGAGGTGGGCACTCTGTCAGTCAGCCCTGCTCCTCGGGGAGAAGAGCCGAAAAGAGCGATATATACAAAGCCTTATCTCACAGTGCTTTGCTGGCTCTCCTTCTGCCTCGTCCAGACATGTCAAACAGTGGACCGCCGTGACCTCTTGTTGTCTCTAGATATTATCACTTTATAACACTTCTGTTTTAAATGAGGGAAGATTGCCTGTGAGAATTGTACAAAATGCTCTACGTCCCTAAAGGTGCAGAGAGGCCTGATGAGAAATCGCGTTGCCTTTGTGGCTGTGTGATTGTCTGGCTATTTGTCCTTAACAGTGTTTTACTAATGACCTGCTACAGACAAAGTTTTCACAAACTCGCAAACATAAATCAGGCAGCTAGATGTGAGAGGTCAATAATAAAAACATCACATTCTCCGGGCTGTGAGCAGCGAGAGGAAGAGGATGGTATTAGGTCTTAAAATGATCACACTCTTCACTTATCTAAATAAACCTTAGCACCCCCCACACACACGAGCACACATCCACATGTTAGATGTGGATCCACACAGCTACCACTACATAAGGGCTGCAGGGTGGTGTTGCCATAGGAACCAGGAAAGGTAATGGCCATCTTCTTGAACTGATGCCGCAGGGGATGAGGGGCAAAAGAGAGGTGTGTGTGTGCGTGTATATGAGCGAGGGGGGCTGAAAGTGAGTCAGACTTATGAACTAATGGTAAGAGCTTTAACTTCTAATCTGTCATCTGACTGTCTCCATCACAGCCACCAACTCAGTCGAGGCTAATGGCAAAATGTTTGGAAGAATGCATTCAGTAAAAGGCAACAGTGACGCTGTGTTATTTCTTTTTAATGTTGTCAGCAGAATGTAGTTAGCGCTGTTTGCTTTGATGCAGATAAAGATTTGCCGTGTGTCTCAGTGCATGACCTTCCCTCACCACCCCTGGGGTATGAATAAATGATCCCCTAGTGGAATGAGCTAACCCTGTAATCAACATTGATGACCATTCCTCTGTGAGCAAGTGTGTGTGTGTGTGTAAGACAGAACGAGAGTTTGTGTGTGTGTGCGTGTGTGTGTGCGCGTGTGTGCATGAATGATTAAATATTACTGAACCATCAGAAGTACAAATAATTTAATCATACCTGAACAGTTCAGTGCCAGTAGAAAGTAATTTAAGTGATAGGAAGCGGCAGCATCTCATTCATATTTGACCTATATCATCTATGCATATGTGCTCCATGAAATCTTCTAATATCTAGAGATATCCCACGGGTCCTATGTATTTATGTAAAGGATCCATCACAAGGAGGACTCGGGAAAATGGAATGAATCAACATTAAAGGCCAATAAATTGTATCAATATAAATCTTGTATCACACAATAGAAAACATTTGTTAACATGTCAAACAAAAATGTGCAAATAGCTCATTATGTTGCTATTTTTTATTTGCCTATACTCATATATAGACGAATATGGAATTCTTCAAAATACACAAATGACAATATTATTCCAATAAAAGACTGCTCATTCTGCTTGAAGGTGTTAACATTGTCTTAGCTTCATTACACTGTTCACACTGAGACATGGATTTTGCATTTACACAATACTTTTTTCTCTCTCTTCTTCTTGTTACTATAAAAAAACTAAAATTGTTTTCCCATCAGAAGTGATGCGAGGTGTGTGGGCTGCGCCGAATAACAGGATGAGAATTACTGTATCTTGAGGCCATTTTGCCAATTAGTTTATTAGCTTCCTCGTTTCTCACATAGTTGGTCATTACCTGCTGTTGTGGTTTTTTCCTATCTCCCACTTTCCTCCTCCTCCTCTTTCAGCGCTTGATGCTTCCCTTTGTGTCACTTTGCCCACACGATGACAGAGGTCTTTTAAAAATAGAGACGATTCTACCCAGATTACAGCGTTTTAATTACAGAGCTAGCAATTCGATGGGGGTGTAAAGGCCCCTTCCACTGACAGGGAGTAGGGAGGGTTGAGGAGGGATGGAGAGTTGGAAGGTGGTACAGTGAATGTAAACTGTGTGCTAATTAGTGTCGTCTGTCATAGTGAAGATCTCAGACTCTAACCATGTATTACACGTGCATTGTTGGTTGTATCACATGCTGAGCTCCTAATAAATGCACACCTGTGTTCACATCACAGTCATTTTAAATATGAATGCTAACAAATCAGCTGTGGGGAGACACGTTGGCACGCAGAATAACTGGAGAGATGACGCGTCATCTCTGTCAATATAAAAACATATGAACAAATAAATGCCTTGTGTTCATTTACATTTTATTTCTGTAAGAGGTATGAACATCCAAATGCATTATGTGTACCTCTTTTAGAGGACTTGTTGTTTACACACAGTTGTAAAACACAGTGTACACTTCAACTTATTTTCAGCTGCAATTACAAGAATCTGTTCTAAATACAAAAGTAGAAATCAAATGTCCACTTTCTGTATACAAGATTCTTTCTTCAGTGTAAGTGTGTTTTTATCTTTCGGCTGGTAATTAAGGAGATTGTCTATGTTATCACCGCTTGTTATGCCCTTGCTGTTTGGCAGTATATAAATATTTAATCATGTAAGTGAGCCGCCTTACAGTAAGAAAACACTGTCTGCATTTGTGTTCACGCGGTGAGATAGTAAAAGAATGTTTCAGTGTCTGAGCACTAAATTTTAGAGAGGAAGAAAGAACAAAGTAATGCACTTATGCCAGACTAAAGACTGTATTCACTAATTTTCTGTGTGTGTAGGCCACGTACACTGTTGTTTTACTTCATTTTATAATGGTAATGGAAAGGCTTAAACAGAATAATTCAAAGAACTAAGAAACAAAATGTTTGATTGGTATTTTGTGCCATTCCTAGCCATGAAAAACTCTTAATATGCATTATATGGGAGAAGAGCACTGTCATCTTTTATATACACACAGGTGGACACTGTACATGTAGGAATGTGGACAATGGTGGGAGGTCATCATTTGTCTCCATCATTTGGGCATCAGACATGTAATTTAATAGAAAAACAAACTGTGCATAGACCTATAAATGAGTTCAACATGATCAACCGTACTGATTTTATATACACAATAATCAGCAATTAGTTGTTGACTCATTCATTTTGTTAAATTAAATCTTCCTCAGTTCAGACTGTTAATATTTACCGTAGCTAGCTAGGTTTTCTTTTAAATGAAACTGTAATTTATTTTTACTGTGACATTTAAGAGATTTATTTTCCATTTGATCAGAGTCATAAAAACTAATTATATCCAGTGTGATTCACTGTTGTAGAAATAATGAAGTACAGAAAGGGTGGATACCTCTATAGGCTTAGTTCTGAGTTACCAGCTGCTCTTCTTTTCTCTTCCAATGTTAGTTTAATTACACAAACAGCCTGCATTGCATACTATAGGTCGACGTTGTGGTCACAGAATGTGTGTGTGTGTTTGTGTGTTATTAATCCATTCATTGTACTGTTTTTGGCACCTTGGCAACCTGCTCCTGTGTGTCGCTGAACACAGCGGGTTAGAATTACATGCTAAATAAATAATATAATAATAAACAATAACCCGAAGCTTTCACATATGGCATGGATGGAAGGTATTTATCCTCACATTCAACTGTATGATCCATACGCTTCTCAGGTAAGTGGGAATTTTGCAGTTCAGTGTCTTCTGCGGTTGTTTGACTGTGAGCTAAAGCGCTTCCTCTTAGCAACAACTAACCTACTGTTCTTTGAGATTAGTTGTCACTTCTCTGCAGTCTTACTGTATAAAACAAGAACTTACAGTGTTAGTGAAGAGTGATGTTTTTAATATTGTTTGAGTGAGATAATCTTTGGGTTTCTGTAGCTCCCCCCATATAAAAATGGACTGCATTTCATTTTCATTTCACTGTTAGAGAGCCTCATTATAGTCCCATATCTCCTCCTCAGGCTCCTCAGCAACCCACCACTATCCTGCAGCAACTCCCAGCGACCGCTATGCCTCCTTCTATTAGGGCTGGTGGTGGTCACGTCAAGCAGGGTATAGCAAACTGTCACCACACACAAGCGAAATCTTACAGTTATTTCTTGCCTGTCTGTCACATCACCTGCTTACTAGCAAGCGCTCAGATATATTATTTATAGTCTCATTCTTGAGCTTGGACAATTGCATGAAAAGTTTGCGTTGTGAGAGTGTGTGTGTGTAAAATTCATGCTCGGATGCTGGTGCAGGTTTTACTCAGCCCTGCGTATACCTAAAAGTTACTTCCAATGTGCCAAGGTTAAAGGTCTCCCAGCAGCTTGTTTTGGTAAATACAATGAACTCCTAAGTTGTCATATTATTTTACCATGCATACGGGTTCATAAAGGTTATGGAACAATACTATATTTTAACATAAATTGCACATACCTCTGACTTAAATCATATTTGCTATGCTTTGGCTGGAAAACAAAATTAATAACTTATCACTGATCATCTGGCACATAGTTTTTAGACGAGTCTTTAAATGAAAGTGAAGTCAATCTGACTTTCCTAAACCTTAGCAGAAAGCATATTTATACAGCCGAAAAAAGAGTTAGATAACTTACTGAGGTGAGTCAGAGACAGAGAAACAGTGAGTGACGAGGAGGTGAGAAAATTGGGCTTGGCACATCACATTCACCACCTGAATTTGACACAATGTGGGTTAATCACCTAGTCACCCCGAGGGAATGGAGCAGAACGACATGACAAGCCACAGAAAATCCTGAATACATTTGTATGTGTGTAATATTCTTAAAACACAGACCTTGTAGAGCTGCTGATGATTCAGAATGCCCAGATGCACCAGGTCATCATGAACAACATGACCGTTTCAGCTCTGAAGATGTTTGCACACTGCCCCGTGGCAGGCGATGAGGTGGGTGGCAGACGATGCCTTGGTCCTTTGATGAGACGAAACTTGAAGTGGTTTTGGATTTTAATGACTTCTGTCATCACCTGTAAGAAGAAACTTAGTTTCAGTATGTTTTTCTTATGATGTTATATTAAACATGTTGCAGGGAATGAGGTGCTGTTTGCTGTTAAATACATATTTCACATTTCTGGAATGAAAGAGGACATTTTTAAATCAGGAAACAAACTGACCTATAATTATTATATGTTTTCCTTCAACATGATTTTGCAGTGATACCAAACTAAACCTTAACTAATGAAATATTCTGTAATGGTCTTAGTCTTTCACCGAGGACTGAATTGAGAGACTGTTTTTGTCACCGACAGGCTCCCAGAGCTGTGTTTATAATTCAAGACAATGAGGCTCACCCAGAGGTACATCACCACTATTATGAGCCTGCCCCACACCTGTCCTATCCTCCGTGGGTTCTGCCTCAGGCCACACTCCACCAAGAAGACTGTAACAAACCCAGCTCTGCTCCAACACACGGAGACGGGTGATCAGACCTACCTATATGCCTATATGTATACATTTCAGATGACAACTCATTACTGCTGGTGCAGAAGCGCAACTGTCCGATAGAATAAGAAGTCAAAAGACAAAGGCACATTATTGGTAAATCCTCAGATTTACGTAAGATGCAGTTTGGATAATATCATTTCTTGCTGGCACTTAGAGTTTCATATGTGGTACCTTTACCAATCAGCTACAGCATTTACACCATCTGGTGGTGGACAGAGTCAGCATGCAGCATTACACTAAAACTGATGACATTCTGGGCAATCGTGACGCTGCGATACACTCAAAAAGTGTGAGGGCAAAGTCAAAACAAGACTGAAAACTTCTGGTGATTCCACTACTCGACTGACTTGATGCTCTGAACGTTGTGCCAGTTGATATTTTTCATGATCTCTGTAATATTGTGAAAAGATTTGGGGATGCTAGGACAATCTCAGTGCAAAAGCATCTGCAGGACTTTACTTTAAAAAAAGTCTCTAACTGTGCTATAATCACCTAACTATAATTCTCTCTGGGCTCATTAATACCTGTGAGATAGAATTAATCCGGGACACGTACAGCAACACATTAATGAATATTTCTGAATGTTGTGTGTGATGAGGCCTGCTGTAACTCCCCCTCCTCTCCCACTCAGCACCTCAGGGACGCTGGAAGCTCATAGCTCTCCTGCAGCAGGTAAATCCAACAACACATCAACAGTCAGTACACAGTCTGCTCCTGTGATGCCCCGGGGGTCTTCAGCACAGCGTGACGAGAAGGATACTGATTGACTCAGATGCTTTAGATCCGTCAAACGTTGATCTATCTTTTGTGTTTTTGAGAGAACAATAACGCTGCTGAAACAGAAGCGTTTTCTGTTCATTTACAACCAACACATTTTTTTTTTTTTTTTTGCTGTTTATGCAAACCTGCATTTCTCAAATGATCCAGTAGGGAGTAGCAACAGGTGTTAAGTAGCACGACACACGGGCAAAATGTATCGCTGTGCTGACAAGAATTCACAGTGACTCTGCATGCTTTAGCGCTGATGCAGGCTGCTGTCGCTGGGATCAGCATAGCAAGACTGTGACTCCACTTCTTCGATGTAGCACTGTGTGACCTTGTCTTAAAATACACCGCGATGGGAAGGATAAGAGGGTGATAAGGGGACAGACACTACTCCGTCTCTGCAGGGGATGACTTGCAAAAAGCACAGAAAGTTTTTATTTAAATTGTGGGATTCATCTGTTAGACTGAATATTTTGTATATTTCTAACATAATAATTAGAGCTCAGGCATTTTTGTCTTTTCTATTACAGGTTCAAACTCTGTAAATGTGAAAGACGTTTGTACAGTTTAGGACACAGTTCATAAAGTTGTCATAAACTTGTTTGCACTTGTGGATAGATGGAGTTTGCGAAATGCGAGGAAACAGTGAGCAGCAGCTGAGGCGTAGGAAAGAATTTCTTAATCAGTTTAATGGATTTGTCTGTGACAACCCCACATCATGTCATTCAAACATTCCTTGGCAACCGCTGAAAA
Organism: Microctenopoma steveboyesi; assembly: GCA_032359275.1. Lineage (NCBI taxonomy): Eukaryota > Metazoa > Chordata > Actinopteri > Anabantiformes > Anabantidae > Microctenopoma > Microctenopoma steveboyesi. The sequence goes on from JAUMHF010000025.1 coordinate 7,208,004, forward strand.
TAGTTTCTGGGTCTAAAAGTTCCTTTGGAGTTTTGAACTTAATTGTACCGCAACAATGTAGGGTGGGGAGCATTTTAGCAGTAGCGTGGCATGGATTACAACTTCAAAGATAGAGAGTGAAGGCAGCACACCCAGATCTCTGATAAATCACTAGGATTAAGAGCTCAGAGGAAAAGAACGTGCAGGCACGCCTGAGTCTCCACTGTCTCTACGGTAATGCCAATGTTTACCCAGCTATTAATATCAAACGAGCACACACTGCCTGTCACAGATAGACAAGTGAGACTGACAACAAGGAGGGAGGCAGAGCAGGTCGGAAGGGGTTAAAGAGACAAATACATTCAGAAGAGGCATGAGATTTCTTTTGGAACAGCCAGCTAACGCCAACATTAACTATTGATGAGCTCAACTGAGTAAACACGTAGAGAGGAATATGAAAGGGAGGCGAAGCAGTGCATCCATCACAGCTCTGCACAGTAACAAAAGTGCGTCCTGAGAACAAACACAGGATGTGGAACATGAAAGATACATGAGGGATGTAAAGTGGGCACTCTGTCAGTTTGTATCTGAATTATGGGAGACAGATACGGTTATTTATAGCTGCTGTGTTTACAGAAAACAGAAAACACCATCACCGACGAGTGACAAAGATTTTATTTGTAAAAAATCTAAACATCTAGAACAATCATTTTAACATCTCAACACACATTTGAAATGCATTTGAACCACTAGGCATTCTCAGCTGTTACAGTATCAGTTCCTCTATCAGGTTTAAATATGAGCTGCCACTCGGCTAACAAGGTCAGTTAATGCTCAGGTAACCGTAACAATACAAGTTATTAGAATCTATGGTGTCAGCCAGCACGCACACACACACACACACACACACACTGATGTACTGCTGAGCCACGACGTGTGATCACACCAGAACATTCTGCACTCTGAAGGTCTGGAGATTAACCGTGTTCCTCACCGTTCTTCTCTTCCTCTCACTTTCTCTTCCTGTTCACATCCGTCTTTACAGTTTGAGACGGGCCCCCGTCCTTCGCACAACATTTTCAGTCTGTCACTTTCTGCATCACTGCATGCTTCCACAAACTAAAGCATGAGTCACGTAGCCTCGAAAACACTACGACTGAACATGTTTACACTTGAGTGACACCCTATGCAGCACTGTTGAGGTGTGTGAACGCATGCAACAGCTGGTTCAGAGTGAGGGAGGCTAGCTGGCCAGCACAGGCACACATTAACACACGGCACAGCTGAAAACACATCGCCTGCCTCTTTGTCACAATGTTTTCACATAACAATTCCTAAACCCACTGACCAGCAAATGCCAACATTGACAAGTGTGACATTTAACTGGTGCTGTGCTAAAGATCTACGGTCTTTATGGTTGTCTTGGAGATAAATCTATTTACATCTTGTCATGCTCTTACGCGACACAATCTCTGATCAATAACTTTACTTTTCCATCTGCCGTCCTTCTCATCCCATTGTTCTCTTTTTTCACCCCCTCTGGGCCTCCTGTGACATGGAGCGACCCAAGGATTTGGGAACTTTGGCGAACTCCATGAGGGTCGGTTTGAGAGGGGGGAGGTCTCTGGTGATTTCGACCACAGTCTTCTTGCTGGGACAGACCCCGTCTGGAGTGGGGAAGGGCTGCAGGTCGTCCTCACAGTGTGGGGCTCCACGTCCAAGCCTTACTCCCAGCTCTGCGGGGGTGAAGATGGGCAAGGGGAGGGTCATTCTCTTTGGCAGCAGCTGATGCTCCCTGACCCCTCTTTCCACAGTGCCAACTCTGAAGACCCCAGAGGGGCAGGTCTGCATCAGTGAACGGGCCTGCCACTGCCGGGACATAGTCTCCCTACGAGAGTCGTCGTTCATTTTCATCGTCTGTCTGTGGGCATCAGAGAAAAGTTTCAATTACAAACTGTGAGTACAGTTCTAACAACAGACCAGCAAGCAGCATCTCAGGTAAATCACAGCCAGGATGTGGGAACAGAAAGCCATTTTCTTTGACTAAGTGATAACACATTAGTCTGTCAGCTCTCACCTGTCCTGAGGATGAGTCTTGAGGCTGATGTTTTGCCAGTCAGCACTGTAGCTCTCCCTCTGAGCCTTGTTCTCCTCCCGTATGCTACAGCTCAGTTCAGCTCCCACAACCACACTATTATGTTTCTTCATGACGGTACAGATTGGCATCTTGAGTGCTGTAGGAAGATCTGTCTCAGATTTGCTGTTCACTGTGGGTCCTGTTGAGCAGCCCCAAGATCTGGTCTTCTGTCTGAGATGCAGATCTGTGGCCAAGAAAACGGTGATGCTTCGGCTAGCTTTCTCTTCTGGCTCCCACTATCACTCTGGCTCTTTGTGCTGTCTACGTCTGGGATCGGGTCTCTCAGTTACTTTTATAGTTGTGCGAGTGCTATTCCTGATCCATGTTGTCACTCTACAATCACTGTGCTGTGACATTCAACACCGAGTACTCCATGTCTCATTCCCTGTAAGCTGGAAGCCACTCTGAGGAGGGGTTAAGGGTAATTGAGCTGAAAATCCCCTGATTCTCAAATTGTACGTCCAGTCACCTCCGTATACACTGAGCTAAACACTTTCCACTACAGCTGTGAACACAGTGTTGTGGAGAGGAAGGTATCATGGAGACACTGTGTGGAGATGGTACACACATCAGACACACACATCAGACACACAACTGATTTTTTATTCACAACACAATTCGGAAGGAGTTAGACAACAGCTTGTGACAACATCAAACCCTCTCATTAAATTCCATAACAGTACACTGTTATGGAAAACACTGCCTCCTAGTACCAGCGAGAGCTCCACCACTCTGTTCCCCAGTGATTCATAACCTCAGTGATGGAGCGCCATGAAAGCCATAATCAACTCAGGTTACAAACTGTGAAACTCGCACACTCGCACAGACGCGCACAGAACATTCACCTCTGACAGTTATCTGCTGGTATGATATTGCAACCAGTCCCTGTCTCTGACTCATCCATCCACATCAGGAACTGATATATACTTATATCAGATATCCTAATGACAAGAAGCACGATCAGTCACACTCTCAAAATAAATTCACATGTTGCATGATAATGATGACAGTACTCAAGTAAAATCTGTTCCAAGGCATTAAACAATAGAGGACCCCTGGTCCTGTTTATATATTTTACACAAGATCATTTGTTATTTTAACCTTTACAGGACAATATATCTGTTATAGGGTGATATTACGTGGAGTATTGCTCACTGTCAGAGAGAGAGAAGAGCACCAGCGGCATCCCTGGGGTCATGTATTCAGGCATGTTATGACACCATGGCAACCATGAAAACCGCTTCAGAAACTTAGCAAGTCAGTATGCAAGGCAATGTTGAGGTCATATTTTAGTAGGGTTGACCTGCGCAGTCATATTTTGAAACAGAGAATCATATGGAGTGATGTGTACAATTTGCATTCTCACCCCCTGAAACTGCAAGACGGCACGAGACAGCTTTTCTGACTTAGCTGTTTTTGGGTGAGTCATATGAATCCTATGCTAATGAACTCACAGGTGAGACACCAGTGATGAGATGAGCCCTGTCACAGTCACAGTGATCGGTCCCATTTTGTCCCCGTCCCTCCACACCCAACAGATCAGCCAGGAAGAACGTTGTGTTACATAACAACACAAGCACAGCTGTTGGGGAGTCACATTTAAATGAGCTGTCACCAAGCGAGACGGGGAGTGGAATGGAAAGATGGAGGAGAAAGGCAATTGTAGAGTTCAGCCAAGGCCTGTCACAAGTTGGTAAATAGGGTAAAATACTGTGAGTGCAAGCTTGACGAGGACAGATAATTTATTGTGGCAGATAAGTGCAATTGGGAGGACGGAGAGAGAGAGGGACCTCCTCCACAGGTCAACGTGACACTGAGTGCTTGCTTAGCAGAGAACAGGAGTCTGAGGGAAAGTTAACTTTCAGCTGATTTCAGTACGGAAACATCTTCACTATCTTAAGCTTGACTCTAGTGTTTCACACACAACTAGAATCACGGAGTGTTATTGCGAGTGTATGTGCCATTGCGCCAGCCGTCTGGTGCCATGTTCAAACATGTGCCATCACCAGAGTGTCTCTCTTACATAACAACAACAACGAGCAGCCAAAATACCATCACCATCCTTTCTGCAACACAGCCTGGTCCCAGAGGGACGGTCAGATGTTGGACAGGCTGCACCAGGCCAGGATTTGTTTTATATCCATTGCTCAGAGCATAAATTTACCTCATATGCAGAACAACATGTGGCAACAACACAAGAACGTAGAAAGACACTACCGTTCTCAATAAAACTCAACATAGGAATATCTATTCAGGTTTCAAACTGCCTAGAGCTTCCCCTGTTCTACTTTATATGTGTTTGAGTAATGGGAAATGTACATAACTTCCCATGAGCAAGCTCAAGGGAAGGCATCAAAACAATAGGTGACATTGTGCGTAGAGTCAGCTACAACTTTATTTCATTACTCAACAATACAACATAACACATACTAAATCTGTCACATTTTCAACAACTTACTGGATGGAAAAAAAACCTTCACCAGAATGTCACATACACAATCATTTCAGTCCAACGTACACTACTTCCAGCACCACTCTGCATTTCCATCTGCACTTTTCGAAACCGTTTGAGGAAACAATCATCCATAGAGTCCATACATAGAGTTGTCAAGTATTAGCAGACATACACAAATTATAAGAGAAGTCAGACATCAGATTACAAAGCTAGTTTTTCAATGTTACCCATCATGTGATTGGATGAAACAAGAGCTGATAATCATAGGACAACATATTAAAAGGCTTTACTCAAAGGAACATTGGTACCCTGAAGGTTCACAAAACTGAACAATGAACAGGCTAGATATTTTTAAAAAAGTCTTGGCTGAACAGGAAAAAAACCGAACACGTCTGGAACATTTATATGAAAATATCTGGTAAACCCCTGTAGATCTGGACCAGCGGAAACAGAGTACGATTAAAGCAGTGTGGCAGGGGAAGAAGGGAGAAACTGTGCAGACTAAAACACTGAGGAAGAAGCAGCCACATTGTCTGAGACGATCGGCCACTTGAAGGTAAGTTATGCAATTCTGTCATCGAGGTCTCCAGGGTTGACGACTACTGCCATCTGCCTGGTGTCTGTCATTACTGCAGCCAGTAGATCTTAAGACCTGTCACTAAAGTTTCCATCTTCTTTTTCACTGTCATTATCTTCACCTCTTCCATTCATGGAGGCCTCGACCCTGGCCAGCAACAGCGGTAGGTTTATGGCAAGGCCCGGAATCTCCTCATCAGAGTCGTCCTTTGGAGGATAGAAGCGCTTCGCCTTGGCCAAAAAGTCATCAGCTATATCTAGATACAGGAGACGGTCCTGTGAAGAGGGAGAAAGAAGCGGGTTGGAGGAAGGAAACTGTTGTGTCATTATCATACACTGGACGAGCCATGAAGTGTATTAGTCTAATTTTAAAATTCAGTGCAGATGCAGTTCCCTCCAATGAGCCCCTTCTCTCACCAGGATGAACAGATATCGTTCTGGTGGCGCCTCTCTATTGTTGAAGATGGAGGTTTCGGAGTGGAGAGTCTGAAGAAGGGCACGTGCTGTCGGGGCGTTGCGCATGCGGTCGAGTGAGGCACCAGCAGACACAGTCAGCAGGGAGTCTGCCTCTGCCATGAAACCTGCGGAACAAAACATTTCTGGTTCCTCTGTATACATGGGTGATGGTGCATTGACACGTCATCTGTCTAGCCTCACCTAGGTTTTCCAGGAGTGTCTTCCATTTGTCTCTGACTTCTCGGCGTGTATCTCTCATGGCCTCAATGTCAACACTCAGGCGGCGATAACCCTAAACGTGAAAAGTCCTCATTCACTTTCTTGCAATTTGATGTTTGTACTGCTGATCTACAGCCGATAATAACTGGTCATAATAATTGACAACATTTTATTTTCTGCTCTTTTTTGTCGTTTCCTGTCACATACCGTTGATCCCATGCGAGTCTTGTTCCTGGCCTGCAACAGGCCATGTAGGGCACGGTCGTCATCTCTCTCTGAGTGACTCGGGTCACCTGGTTCACTCCACAAGTTAGTCTCCTCATCGCGGCGCTTCTGGACTTCGCGGTTGAAATACTCCAGTGGATCCTCACTGCATCAAGACACACCAGCATCCAGAAACAGTTACTCCACCTTAAAATGGCGTTTGCACATACAGAATTAATCGTGTGACACACTTTATAGTCACACACTGACACATCTGAAGTCTACGATTATCATGACGTGTGCATGATAACGAAGAAGTCACATTAAAGTGGTATGTGGTGAGGAACCTTTCTGCTTCTGGTCTAATGTCTTCTTACGGTAACAGAGGCTGCTTCTCATCCTCATCATCACTGTCACCAGTGCAGCAGCAGCAGCACCGCATGCAGAACTTCTTAAAGGAGGAACCCATCTCTTAACTGAAGCGCTGTCTTTCACTGGGAGTAGTAGTGTAGCAGTAGTGAAGTGGATCCCAGCTTGTTTAGCTGCACAGTGCTTCTGTCCCTGAAGATGATGTGACCTTATTCACAGCCCATATATATATCTATATAAAAAAAAATTTGACAATGTGAGAAAAGAAGCTGACACAATATTTATATGACTCACTAGAAGCATCTACAAATTCCTGGTAAAAAAAAAGATCTGATAGAAAAACAAGATAAAAAGGGGGCCAAATAAAGGTCAGGCTCTAAACTCTACCTAATCTGTAGCTTCCCATTTTCCAGGAGCCCGCTGTGGCTCCACATCCAGTAGAGGTTTGTCCTCCAAATGACTGGCCAGAGCCTGTCTGGATAGAGACGCGGAGGCAGACAGCAGCCCAAAGAGTGGCGCTTCCCAGCAGCCTTACATGGAGGACAATGAGAGCAGTGAGTAGCTTGCTCTCTCATCAATTCAAAAACACATATTTACACACCCATAGCCTCAGAAGACAGTCACAGCACAATCATGTGAGCTGCTCCATATTTCGTTTGTGGCATTGTGTGTTGCCCTGAGGACAACATATCTCTGCCTCACAGTCGCTCTGATTACACGCTCTGCATCCAATCGATCAAGAATGTGTTGATATAAGGATTATTTACCTGAAACGATATACGGTTACTGAAACGACTTATTTTAGTTTTCTTTTTATAAAAGTGATTAGGTTGTGTGTATGGTTTTATTGGAGAGTAGAATTCATTTGGATTCACGTCCACAGATTATTATCGAGATAAGAGTGTGATGCTATACAGGATCAAAATAACCGTAACGTGGAGGATGACTCGCCCTGCAGACGCCTGCTTGATTCAGGAGAGCTGGAGACACTTTGCAAAGGATTGTTAAAAACACAGGATCAAATCCATTACTGTCATTAATAACATGAACACCCCCATTACCCAAGGCTGGAAAATACATGGATATGAAAGACTTTAATAGTTTAATAGGAAATTCAGTAACACTAAAGAGTGGTGAAAAACAAATTATTACAAAGATGAACAAAACCTTTAGTATAAAACAACATAAATTATGTTGATATTAAAGAACGTGTTGCATCTGTGAAGCAGCTGAAACAGCCATGAATTCTGATATTTTATTAGAAGACACTAAAAACTATTGGTCAGTTGTTATGGCTTTAAATTAACAAGTCTAACAAATGACAAACACGTACAAAAATTAAACAGGCTTCATGTGTATACAGTCTGACTCTGAAAGTGTAACATAAACACAAAGCAAAAGAAAAGGCTGACGTGACGTTAATGTGATCAAGGCACCAAACTGAGATTATTATTATTATACTTCCATTTGACATTCCTTTGTACAGTGAGTAGCTAAAATCTAATCACAACAAGTTATCCAGTTCAATCTAAATCAACGTGGACTTCATGAAGAGGAAATACTTGTAAATACCCCATGATGTAAGACGCCTCAAGGCTGTGCAGACATGTTAGTGTGAATGACCCATGAATTTGTACCTATTAAGTATGACCTAAGCAGTTTTGCATAATTTCTCTTTACTGATGAGCAAGAACAATTCACTTTGATTCAATGAATCAACAATCAGTCTTCATAAGCTGGAGATACATCGCAACACTGAGGTGCAGAAAGAGAAACAAAACTGAAACTTAAAAAGCTGGGGGTGACATTTTTTTTAAATGATTAGACAACATAATCAGTACAACCTCTTTCAAAGCCACATTTCAGGGCAAGAGAAATGGCAAACAGTGGAAATCATATCACTACAGTAATAAACTTTGATGACAATAAGTTCAGCTTTTTTTTTTTTAACCACAAGGCCACTTGAGGTTATTGGCACAAAAGATAGCTTCATAAAGTGTACAGTATCCTAATTTATGAACACGATCATCATCTTTACAGAGCTTGATGATGCATTTTTAACACGGCAGCCTCTGAGGCCGAGTGCTTGGTTTGACTTTAGTCCCAAAAAACAAAACACAAACACATACTGTTTGAAAGTTAGATCGATCTTTGCACCATTACATAAGGCGTGATGTCAAACTAAGAGGCATACTTCAGGGGATCAGTAGTGTCGCCCTCTAGTGGTGACTGCAGGTGACCTGTTGCTTTTACGGTGCAGTCAAAGTGAATAAAAACAGCTTTTAACCAATCGAATTTAAGTGTTCGATGTAACCAACTTATTTACTGTGAAAACGTATAGACAGAAAAACCCCTAAACAAAATAATAAAAAGCAGCTAATCAGTGGTAATAATGTGTGCAGTGAGATAAGGCTCAGAGAAATGGTCACTTCAGTCATGCCACTGCATCAATAACAAGTGAGACAGACATCTGCACATCTTCATCCAAGTATTCACCTTGTTTCTGTCTAGTTTGCCACCAGATGTGTTCAGGAAGCAGCTCTCATTGCACAAAAGGACAAAACAAAAAGGCTACATCGCTGCACATAATATGTACGGCATCACATCAGAAAAAACATCGTAGAATTTTAAGACTAAGAGGACGATTGTCTTTGATTCTTTGATAAATGAATCTCTCCTCTTCACAGGTCTCGTGCTGCCTGTGCTTACTGAAGTCTTTCCATTTCCTGCAGCACACCTCCCCGGCTGAGACGCATCAATGGCACAGGCGTGGCTCACATTTTAAATGTGGTGGTGGGAGCGGTGAGAGGGCCGCAGGTCAGCAATACGTAGGCGTAAATGGGACATGAATTCGAACATGGTGGCAGCCAGACTCTGGTGAATGAGGTAGCGGGGCAGGCGGCCCTGATGACACAAAAACAGATAGTTTAGAATACATTGTTCTCTTTTACTGTAATTCATCTGCATAATTATCATGTTTATTTTGACTATTCTCATTCTACGTTGCTACATCCCGTTCTATTTGCAGCTGCGACGGCACCTTCTCAAAATAATGACGATAAAAATTATTAAAAAGCTCAACCTCACCAGGAAAATCTGTCATTGAGCTGCTTTGCTGATGTATTTGGAGATTCAGGTCTGGCTTTAGATTGTGAGATTTCTGTTCCCATTGACGTTATCTCCATCAGTTTTGAGCTGTGAAACCTGGTAATATCTTTATTCTTAATCATATTCTACTTTGTGCCTCCTTTTTAAAACTGTATAGGTGAACCAGTCACATCCGGTTGTTTATGTTGCTTCCTCTACCCCCCACCTAACAAGTTGGAATAAAAAGCCCACCCCATCTTGTCTTTCAGTGACGCTTGCAGCGTACATCTCACCTTCAAGTCTGTGTTAAGAATCCAGATGAAGGTGCAGACGGATGGGTTAAGACTGGGTTTGAGGACCACAAATCCTCCTGGACCGTTCTCTCCTCTGGCAAAAAAACAAAACAAAAGAAGGCAGAGTGTTAAAAGAAATAAAACACACAATTTATCATGAAATTAATATATGAATTTAATGTGACTTAAAGTGAATGTACAAATAGACGGTAAGGAATGGTCTCACCTGACGTAGCGTCCACACGGAGCTTTGGCGTCATGTTCGGTTGCCATGCCAGCAGACAGGTAGCAGTCTCGTTTCCGCTCCACTCGTCGAACATTAACAAAGTCCCTAAAGGAAGAAAAATAAAAAATGACTGTATTTAAATAAAATAAAAGAACAGTGCGGAAGAATGAAATAGTCACATATTAAAGCCTGCTGTATGGTGCGCTGATGTACCTCGCAGACACAACTCCACCCGCTGCTCCAGCTGACACATCATATGTTACTAGAGTGTTGTCATCAACCCTCTGTAGGATCTGAGGAGAAAGGTAGACAGTACCGTTAAGCACAGCACCATAAATCACGTGTGTTCTGAGGGACGCAAAGACAAAGCAAATGTTCTAAGGTGTCACCTGGCAGACGGAAACCGTTCGGTTCCACTGGACGATCTTCTCTGGCTGCAGAATTACCTCCTGATACACAAGCTCAGCTGGACACTGCATAAAGGCCTAAACAAAAACAATGGCACACAGAGGAATCATGTACCGCATGTCAGCAGCAGTGCGACTTAAAATACGTATAAATTTAACATTCAGTATTTGGTTGCATGATCATTTCCACCATTTCAGTCAGAACTGAGATAAATAAAACTATAATTGCTGTTTGTTTTTTTTAGACACAATCTGTTCTTTGTTGTTAATATGATCTCCTAAGGCAGATGTCAGGGCCGTGCAAGTATACAACCTACTTTTAGCATGTAACGACTATTAAAAGTACATTTTAATGGTATTTAATGGTACATTTTCTTCTCAATCTTTAATAGTCCATTGTTCCATAACATGACGTGCAGTACTCTGTCATATACTAACTCGGAAAACATCTTCACTGTTGTAAGTACGATATATCTTTACTAATACTCAACCTATCAATGGTTATATAGAAATAAAGAAGAATAAAGACAGGCTGTGTTTGTTTCTCTTGTGTTCTTATATCTCTGTGTCGAGTTAAATAAGCTGCTTTAGAAAAAAAAAGACTCAAACGGACTCAACAAGTCATCAAAACAAGTTTATAGGTCAGTTGATCAACAGCATATGAACACAGGCCATTCATACGCAGCATAAACTTATCTAAAAGTAAAACAATCTGCTCTGAGCCTGGTTATATAGATATTAACCTTTGAAACAGAGCACGTAAACTAAATGTGCCTCCAGCTCCTCTGAAGTAACTGTCCAACCGTGAGTCTTTTTAACATCTGATTTCATTTAACGCCCATTAGTCTCAATTATTTTTCCCACGACGCTCTGCAGAGGTTGTTCGAATACAACAGCTACAGTGTGGAGAGTTTAGGCATGCTTCTTTCAGTGAGTGAGTGCTGGGAAATATGTTTTGCTGACACATAGTTTTATAATGAATAAGAGGAGGATGGCTGTACCTTCAGAATGAATGTTTTTCCATGGAAGGGAATCTCCAGCGTGTAAACAGAGTCGCCTATGTCCTGACAGAAAAACAAAAGAGTTGGCATCATGATGCTTTCGCAGCAAATAAACTGGTTTAACTACAAAAAAATTAAACCACCTCTGCAGGGAAAAAGTGGTAACAATAAAAAACACACAATTGATAATTATACATCCTATCATCTTTTCTTCTTCCCCTACAATCTGCTATACAGAGGTGATAATGATTCATATTCGATACACGGTTATAACCAGATGACACTAATACAGACATTTAAGAGTTTAGGTCTGTATATGTTGCTGTATCCAGGGTGTGAAAGAATCGACCAGATCCCAAAGTAATCAGTGTTGAGCCAGATGTAAATGTGAACACCCATCTGTCAGGTGTCATAATCTTAAGACCACATGTTAACTGCAGATGTAAATGGGTCTCGTGTGATACCTGCTGTGAAATTGTTGTAAATAACTAAGATTATTTATATACTTACATTGTTTTTTTCAAACTTCCAGTTTTCCTCCTGGGTCAGGATCTGTTCGACCACTGACATGGCCTCACGGCCCTGTCTGACATACTCCTTCTCCTGACACGAGAGGAATGAAGATGAAGAATCAGACTCATCGTCAGGAGAACAAAAGCTTGTGTGACGGCTGTAAAAACTCATACTGTACCTGAGCAGTGACGGCTCTGCGTCCAAGACCCTCCTCATCTAGATCCTCATCAGAGCCTGCAGACACAGGTTGAGGGTCAAACGTCAGTTTGGAGGTCAATAAGAAAATGTGCATACACACACAAAGAGTAAACCAATAAGCACAGATCACCTGCGACAGATTCAGGAGGGGAGTAGAACTGTCCGTCCGAAACGGCACGGGCGTAGATCATGGGGGCACGTTCACAGGCTGCGTTCACCACTGCTAAGTAGGCTGCGGTCAAAGAGGGAAAAATGTAATGTAAGATCTTTTTTGTTGAGCCTGGATGAAAGTTTTCTGCCATCCTGCCCTTACCTCTTTCATCCTCTGCCTCCTGTGGGAGCACCTTGAAGTCAAGAAACCAGGTCTCCAGCCAGGCCACGACAAATGATGTGATGGGCAGCACGTATCCAAAGGCATTCTGGGACAGGAGCTGTGTACAGAGGCCAGAGTCCAAAAAGGAGATTTTACTTGCAACAAAAATAAAGAACATGAGCAGCACATTGTCCCCAGGTTCCTGAGAAATGATAAACAACTCTAGCATAGCTTAAGACAAAGCACGTTATTGAAAGAAGAATTCAGGTCAGTGCTCTATGCTGACATTTATTCTTATTGGAACTGGTGTCTTTTAATGGAAAGAAATAGAGGCACAGCTGTTGATCCAATCTTTGTTCGCTATTCAACAAGAAAATCAAATGTACATTAAAATACAATTTACATACAGCAGCAGAAGTCATTAAATATCATTCCAATGTTACATACTGACTTTAGTGTTTCCTATCTCTCATAACTACCTCATGTAAATGCCGAAAGTTCGGATTTTAAATAACTTTCAAGTTCACACTTGATTTATGCTTGAAAATATCTGGTTTGTAATAATAAATATACATTTCTAAGGAGATAAAATGTTGGTTCCAGGTCAATCTGCTACAGTCTGGCTTCAGAGACACAACATTGGCTTTTGGATTGACTCAGAGCACTGAGCTCAACTCGCTCTCAAGAGTCGTTCACAACAGGCAGCTCATTGGAAGCTGGAGATCAACATGCCTCCACATTAATCTGGTCCGATTTGCAGCTACATTAAGAATTGGCTTGAGGTGATTGCTGCCATAGGTGGTTCAACCAGTTATTAAAACACAGTTTCACTTTAACAGGTGTGTTCATTAAATGATTTTACTGATGTTCACTAGCAAGTGTCACTGAAAAAAGGGTCTTTTTTCAGTGACTTCCAAACAATTTCTCTCGTGTAATTTTTGCTCAGGTATTAATGTGACTATTAACGCATGTGAATTTATGTTAACACAGTATAATGTGAATTTCATCAAAAGGTGATATGTTTAGATAAGTGCAGAGAGAGAAACCATGTTTTACTGTAGGCTGCACAGATTAATAAAACATAAAAAAACTAACATTTTATCTCAAGTTTACTTGGCTTTTGTTAAATTGGAAAAGAGTGTGTCATTGAGCTGTCTATGACAGAGAGCTAAACTAGACTTACTACATTGCTGTTATAAGCCTTCTCTAACCAGTGACGTCTGTCCAGACTCATTCTCATACTATAACTTAAAATATAAATGTGTCCAAGTGGGTGTTGGATCCAGAGGTACTGTAATTCCTTCCAGGCGTCTGTGAAATATATTATAATCAACTCGTCCTTCACAATTTGTGCCAAATTCGAAGAAATTCTGTAAAGACATTCCTGAGACATCACACTCACAACAGGAACTGGATGAACACGAGGTGACTGTGACCTTTGGTGTCCAGTTGACATAACGCCTCAGGCCCAGGCTTTCTCTGAGGCAGAGGTATAAATAAATCTAGATGCGAACATGAATTGTATTCTTTGTACTGTATAAAACAGTAAAGACAATAAAATCTTCTGCAAGTTCAAACTGTTCTGGCAGAAATACAGAAGTAAAAAAGTTGAAGTGGTTAAAACTAATATGACTGCACCACGAACGCTCTGAAAGAGAAGTGTCACACTCACATTTGATATGATGACCTTCAGAACAAGGAAGACATTGGTAACTAGAGTGGTGACCTGTGGAGGGAGGAAGAAACACATTTGAGTAAACAGCAGTAAATCTAGCACTGAAACTAAAACCTTCAAATGTGTAAACACAGCTCACTTACCGCAATAACCCACCAATGCTTTAGCCGAAACGCTGCGTAAGCCACTTGTAAAAACAGGAAACGAAACACTGCAAGAATCTGTGAGCAACAAACAGAAAGTGGAGAAAAAAACAACCTGAAGTATTTATTGTGCAGACATGATGACTTCAAACATTTTCTCCTCTTTAATCAAATTAAACAGCTTCAAATATTCAAATACTGAATCTCTGACTGACCAACTTACCAAGATGTCAAAGAAAGAAGTCCTAAAGTTATAATGGACAACCTCTTTGTCTAAACTTTCCCAGACTGAGCTGGCAATCTGAAGGAGAATAAAAGGAGAGGGCACATCAATGTCAAACTGCTTCCTAACCCTTACGTCTGTGAAGGGTGAGCAGAACAAACTAATCTCAATGTTTCTGCTCGCTGAACCTAACTTACGTTTAGCTCAATAATCCAAAGTAGTGAGATGAAGAGCAGATCAAAAGTTACGAAAAGGCAAAAGGTGCGACGGACATCAGAAACGGCCCTGCGCTCTGCTGGTGGCACTAGCAGGTACGGGGATGGGAGAGACAGCGATGTGGAGTAGGAAGCGTTGAGGGAGGCAATGGCAGGGAGGCTGCCCCCGAGCTCCCCATACTCTCCACCCGGCATTCCTGCAGTAAGATGGGAAAGTCCCCCTGCAACGAGGCAAATAAAGCAGCTGTTTAAAATCAGTGTAACTGTCCTTTAAGTTGAAAGTAAGGACCAAATCACAATTTAAATTCCAATACAAAGTCTGTTCAAAGGACATCTCGTTAAATTCACATTCTGAAGATTTAGGTAGTCTGACATTACATACAAGAGGTGGCCTGCAGTCAAATAAAAGCTCAGATGACATAAGTGACATAAGTAGGCTTTGTTTCCACTGCTTAGATGACAGGCAGTCAACATTTCTAGTTTTCAACACGGCTGCAACCTATTAAGTTAAGAGAACACAACAAAAAATGATATTGGAGAGCAATTACGCAAAATGGGTTCTTTACGGTGGCCTGTCTGTGAAGCGCACACTAGTCTGCACCTCGTGTGCCAGTTCCCAAAGTTAGAAACAGATAAGAGCAGTAAAACCAGCAGAGCTTCAGTACTCGTTGCACTCTGTCTGCAATCTTATGACTTTCCACACTTCACCACAGGCCATTTAATCAGGTTTAAGAAATAAACAGGAATCGCTTTTTTAAAATATATTTTTTTATGCAATTCTACTGTACAAAAACATTTTCTTTATGCAGTGGGGGGGTGCAGCTAGATAACTGTGGTCAAGATAGTAGTTAGTTTATCACCTTTCTACAAAAGAAAACACAGTGTAACCCCCTCCTTTGTTTATCCAACTGTCCTCTGGTCAAATTCCAATTAAGCTGATGTTTCTCTGTTGAATATGTAGTTATGAAACCACCAACTATAGGACTTTGAGGCAAAGCAACACACACACCGCCCGCGGCGCATCATATTTAAACTGCACTGCTGATAATAAGCAAACGAAACCAACTATTTCAACGACTTTAGTCGATTTTCCTTGTTAGTTTCTAGCATTAAATAGCACTTAGAATTGTGTGCGCGCTTGGAGACGTCGCGTAAAAAGAATCCATATGAACATGTCTGTGCGCATTTCCGTAGGAGTTACAGGCGCAAACTTTATTGCTTATGATCATTAACTGTCCCGGACACAAATTCAGGATCGGCCATAGTGTGACAGTAAATTGTTTTGTGAACTTTTACACATGCTGCATTAATGAAGTCTGCATATTTAAAAACACACTATAGACAATGTAAAACAACAAAAACCTGAATCCTAACGCAGAGCCAACCAATCACCCCCGGGTGGGCACAGCGCGCCCCCGCGCCCCCAGCAAACCTAGGGGCGTACTGAACGTATATTACTGGGCCATTCTTAGGTTTAGATAAGGCATCTTTATATCTTTGATTGAATTCAGCTTGAGCGACAGTGGTTTCAGACCGCATGACTTCCCTATGCCCTGAAGTCAGCTAAAAACAAACAACTGTCTAATGGCGTTGAGTTGTATCTATTAGGAAAGCTAGCAAGCTAAACTGTCGCAGTCAAGGAAAAAACCCGAACAAAGGCATCCAGAGAAATTCGGGTCACACTGACATAATAAAAGACAACTATTCAAACGAACAATGTGCAAACTAGTCGCTGCGGTTAGCTCCTCTTGTTAGCTTATACTGGCTAACTTACCTTCGTTTCACCAAGTTACTGTCGTTGCCCCATCATACAAAACGAAATACACATGTCACTTTAACTACCGGCCGTTACACTATTATACAACAAAGACATATTTAAGTTGCCTTAACAATAATTTCCAAAACCTCATATTTAAAGAATTTAACTCAATTGTTTTACCGCATCAACATGGACTGGTCAAGTCTTCCGGGATGACCTTTCAGAGATGAATCGCGTCAAGATGATTCACTGCCTCAGTCGTCGCGTTAAGAACCACGTGACCATCACGGCGACGCGTTTCCACGCATCTACGGGTTGAACGCTTTACTTTGAAAGTCTGTATCGCAAGATTTTACCTATGCCGTACTTCCGGGTTTGTTAGAAAACGGAACATTGCATAGAGAATTATTAAACAACATTTCTCAAAATGTATACGGTATTTTAAGGCAATATAAATAAAATATATGAAAGGAAAGCAAAAAGCTAATTAAAATGACCTCTGAAAACTTTGAAATAGGTTTGTAACATTTGGTCACGAATGAATTAATACATGGATGACCACTTTATAATGCTGACTGACTAGACATGTTGCATAAACAGGCTACTTATTTAGTGTAATATAAAGTCTAATTATTAAAATTAATATTTCAACAGTTGATAAAATGTTTTTGAATACATTGTTTTATACTTTGTAAAATACCTTTTTCATTAGTCTTTTATGGACCACGATCACTTATGCATTTATGGACTAACCAATTAAACACACTGATAAAAATGGGATTTTATACACACAGAGGAGAAAGGGAAAACTGTTTTATTTTTATACTGTATTGTTGCCCACTTTAAGACAACCACATCACACTTATAAACAAGGAAATGGAAAAAAATAAACGTAAATACAGAATAAGCATAAGAGTTTTTTTCCACAGTTGTTTTCTCTGGATCTGGAAGAAGAGGAGAGCAAGACAATGGGAGGGAGGATGTTGTTGGCTGCAGAGCCTTAGCGCACATATCCCACAGCGTGGACATGTCAGGGGTCAAAAAGTTTTTATGTACAAACAACCACCCAAATGGGACAAATTACAAATTTGAGTCATCCCACTCAACCGGAAAACCATATATCTTCAATTAAATCAAAATGCAATTCAAAAGATGCTGAATAAAAACAAAGGTGTTGGTGTCTGTTTGTTTGAAAAGAGACACCAAGTGCATATCTGTGGTATAGAAATACCTCAGAAAGTTTGTGCAGCAACTATTTTGCTCAAATATCAGTCATATTGTACAGGAACCACACTACATGCAGGCTTATCAGTATTTGAATGCAGTCAGTAGAACGAGCGAACTGAGCTTCTGATACGGGACATGAGATTAGAAAAATAGTTCTTACAAGATACACAGAACAACGTACAAATCATGAGTGAACAATTAAAAAGATGGCATTAGAAAACTGTTAACATACAAAAGGGAATCTGTGATCACTGGGAAATCCCAAATGAGTAAACAGTACTGGAAAAGACTTTAAATTACATTTTTGATTCCCTTACAGGGTGTCAGCTCAAAATCAAAACAGTTCAAACACTTGACACATGGAGGTAACATTTAGTTACTGTATTTCTAAGAAATTAGAGGTAGCTTTGCCCTTCAAAGACAATTATTTTTAAGTTTCGAATATGTGTGTGTTATGAAGGAGTGAGCTGGAGGAAGCTTGTTATGAGCTTTTGTTAAAAAATGAAGATGTTTGGATTTAATTTACTTAATTCTAGACTAAAACAGTATTTAAAACCATTAATGTTAAGTAATGTTAAGTACTTCATACAACAAAGATATTGGCTGCAGTATCACCTGTCATTCCCACTCTTAACCTAAAGATGGCAGCGTCTTCACATTTAATCAAAGGACTGTGCTGCAAATAAGAGGATGATGGTTTCAGAGTAAAACATGTTGCACACACATTTAAGTGCTTTAAGGGGTCATTTAAGATGTACTCTTTGATAAATGTGTGTCAGAATAGTGCATATTGTGTTAATTGCAGTAATTGTTATCTTCTTAACTAGAACATTTAGCTCTGTTCAGAAGCATAAAAGTCCAGGGATGACGGGTTTGACAGGGTATTTGGTCACGCTGACCTCGGCCCCTCCACTCTCATAAAGAAAGGGACATTAGGGCCAAAGTGGCGTCTATAGTCTGCTGTGTCTGTAGATCACTCTTCACGTCCTCATATGGGCTGACTCCTAATGCACAAAGCACAGACTCCCTCTCTGTCCTTTCTTAAATGACCCAGTAGAGGGGAAATAGTACAGTCGACATTCAGAGTCCACACATTCAAACACCCACAAAAAAGCACAATTACCTCAACCTTTTTGAATTCTTCAGATTTTACCCATCTGACAACACCTTCACTCTCATCAAATCTTCCCTCTAAATGTTTGCCCCACTCCCTATCAGTTACTCCCCCGACTGTTCCCCTTTGATGTTCCCTTGATTTTGTCGTCCTCCTCATCTTCCTCCTCCTCCTCCTCCTCCTCCTCCTCCTCCTCCTCTTCCTCCTGCGCTGCTTGGATCTGCTTGGCTGTCTCTCTCACACTGGAAACCTTGTCTGACTGTTCAGTGGTTGATGTTCCTTGATGATCTGAAGAGAGAAAAACCAACATCAA
The DNA here is from genome assembly GCA_032359275.1 of Microctenopoma steveboyesi. Classification (NCBI taxonomy): domain Eukaryota; kingdom Metazoa; phylum Chordata; class Actinopteri; order Anabantiformes; family Anabantidae; genus Microctenopoma; species Microctenopoma steveboyesi. The sequence goes on from JAUMHF010000025.1 coordinate 7,227,106, forward strand.
AAGAGGCAACCAGAACACTTGATTTAGCTTTTAGTAAACCACTTTAATTGAGCTCTAAGAATCACAGGGTGTGTGTGCAGGTATTGGTGTGTCAGCTGCACCTGGCAAATATGAGGGGGCGACGGAAATTCTATACTAGACACTGGGGCCAACTCTCAATGCAAAATAGAACTTAATCTTTTCAGCTTGAAGACCCAGAGAGGAGCACTTTTCCCCTGGGCTCCCATCACTCATTACAGCTCTAATCTACTGGGAATAAAAGGGTTTTCATAGGTTTTAGTTTTATTTTACCTTTTCTATGAGAGCAAATCATTTCAGAGCAGGTTACAAAATGACAACAATGACCAACTAAAGATGAACTGATTGATGAAAACTAAAAAAAATGTTTTCAGTTTAAGATTGAATATCTACACTATATGACATTTGCTTTAAACTCTAACAACTTTTAATCCAGGAAAATGCCAGTGGGATATGTGACAGTGCGGCTGTAGCTTTTCCTAAACTAACACCACATCAGTACTTTATATTTCATTTTCCCAGAGATTTAAGGAAATACCCACCAAACAACCAAATGAAGGCACAGCTGTTCTGTTTTCAGCCACATTATGTGTGTGTAAAAATGAAAAACAGTGTTATCCTTTGCTGCCTCAGCATTGCAGTGATGCTTATTTTGGTCCCAGCCACTTGAAAGAGAACCTCACTCTCACCAGCAGTCTCGGTGGGAGATGTCTCCTCTCCCTCCTCTCCCTGCCAGTGGTCTTCATCCTCCTCCCCTTCACAAGGGTCTTCCAAGGGAGGGTAAACACCTAGGTTCTGCATATGTGCTTCAGCCATCTTCTGCACAGCTACACACACACACACACACACACACACACACAGGGAGATGGCCACACAAACACATGGATACAGACACAGGGATAGAGGGATATGTTGTTTTGGTTTTACCACGCTTCAACACTGTCAGTTTTTATCTAGCCTCAAGAAGGTTTTGAATATATGCCAGACAGCCAGGAAGCCAATTAGACACATGCACTGACGGACAGGCAGGCGACTGCAAAATGGTTTTCCACACTGATTCTCACAGTAGAGCCTACGCTGCTGTTTTCTATCTGTTTTCTCACCCTGTTCTCTAGTCTGTTAGTTTGTACCCTTGTCTGTCCTGGACTGCCTCGCCTCCTCTGTGCTCTCAGCTGCTAACTTTTTTTTACTACACCCTCGCTTCATCTCGGTCGCCTTGGCCTCGCCGTCTTTTACTCTGTCACACCCTCGGATACTCATTGTAGAACTGTGGCAGGTCACTTTCTACAGAAGGCAGGTTATGTAATTAGAAATTATTCTCTCTTGCTTTCACTCTCTACATGTGGGCAGCTGAAGGACAGATTTCTGATGCGGGAACAAGGCTTTCTGGTTCATTATATCATCAGTGGTCATGCAACACACGCGCAGAAATGCCCGTTAAATAAAAAGCTAAATAAAACAAGCTCAGTGCGTTTTTGCTCCTTTAAGAACCACATGCGGTGAGCAAGAAGCCACATGCAAAAACATAAAAGAAAGTGCATGTTTGTGTTCATGCATGTTTTTCTATCATATGTGTGTGTTCGTGTGTGTGTGTGTGTGTGTCACAGCTGTATACACAACTGACTGTAATCCTGGATGATCCAGACTTTCCTAGACTCACACTCAGTGTCTCACAGCTGTTACGCTCTAATCTCTCCTTTTCCGTTTCTCTATCTGTTACAAACAAATATACATATCCTGCTGCTGAGAGTACAGTATGACCAGAAGCAAACAGAAGCACACCTACACATGTCACATGTGTATACACAGAGCAAGAGACATAAAGGCTTTTAATACATATTTACCCATCTGTCACATGCATTTCTCTTTTGTTTATTGTAGTGAAGCATGGAAAGCAGGGTGGAAACCGTTGGTGCGAAGCACAGTTAGACAAAAAAGGACTTAAAGACGAGGAGGAATCACAACACACACAGTCACCACCTGTATTATCAATACCGGTAATACCGACCTTTGAGTGATGGGGGCTGATAGACGTTTGGATTGACACGTTTTGGTTTGAGCACTCCGTTCTCTCCAACGACCCACTGCAATAAAAGACAAATAAGACAGTAAGATGCGTCTGATCTGTTTTCTCCATAAAAATCTTTTTTTAACTAGTTAGGATCATCTATGCTGCAAATGTACAGTGCTTGTTACAAACAGCTACAGATGGTAAGGTATTTAGATTTTATAGCACATTTTATGCACAATGGCAAATTTCAAATCCTTCATAAACGGTATAAAATATTGTGACACAATATTACAATGATGCACATAATGACTAATGAAAACATTCTGTATGTCGTTCTGTCCAATACACATTATTCCACAACTGGCTAATTAGCAACTTTTACAAACTAAAATCTGAATCTGAAACTACTTAAATAAACAAATACTGGATATGATAGGACACGTATCCACATTCGCTGGAATAGCTCCAAGCCTCAGCTAACACTAGCTGTTACCTGTATATACTAGCAACAGGTAAGAGCTAGTGTTAGCTGGCATTGAGCTATTCCAGTGTACGTGGATAGGTGTGCTTATCGTATCCAGTGTTCATATATATATATATATATATATATATGACTTCACCTTTACCTGATGGGTCAACTGATCATCTTCAGGAGATGATTGGTCAGCTACTCTGAACAGCGTGGCAGGTGTGGGCCTCCTGCGCCGGATCTATGAATATACACACACACATAAATAAAAAGGGCAGACATAAATAAATGAATGATGAAACCAACCATCCCTGTATTATTAATAATGCTCAGCACAATGCCTTATTAATCAAACTGGAAAGGTTGACAGTACACACTGGTGAAGGGCATGCTGGGTCCTCACTGGTTTCATGAGTACTTGGTGATGTGTCAGCAGCCAGCAGCAAGTTTCAGCACACAATACCAGGTCAGAGTGAGTTCCACATTGATAGGAAGAGCCATTATGTCAGTTTCTGATCTTGTAGACAGATAAATTAAACAGTTACAGCAATGTATCGTAATCTAGACCAGAAGCCAAACTGATGCTTGAGAGCTCAATTTTCAAATTATCCCTAATTTCAATTAATGACCTTCTCGCATGACCCATCATTTTGTGACTGCCCATTAGAATGCACCGCACACTGTAATGCACACCCTCAAAAACAGTGGAACCATGTAAAAGGTCATTTTAGATTAAATGAACTCTAGCGATCAGCCCAGACACTCCCGTCCGCTTCCTCTACGGCACCACACACTGTTCTCTGGAGGCTGGAGCCAAGTTGGGGCCAGATGGTGTGTAGCTCTGCATTCCACCTCCAACCCAAGTTACTGTAAACACTGAACTCTCTGTCCTTAGGAGCATAAGGCCGGCTGTGCCCACATAACCTCTGAGCTCACCGGTATTGTGTCTTTCCCATGTGAATGTGGTCCAAAGCATTCACCTTAAAAAATATGTTTTGAACATGAAGCACTGGGGCAGATGTTTGGAAGATTTTCAGCATCTTGAAAGGTATTTTACAAATGAATCATAAATTACCATGTTCAGTGCAAAACATGCTGCGTTTTGCGTATTGTATTTAATTGTAAATTTTACTTTTTTCAATTTGTGATTTTTTGTAGACTGAATGTTCTGAAGGTCATTTTGTGATAATAATCTGACATGTTTTATCTTAAAAATAAAGTCTATTTAGCAAAATCGTGCCCTTGTTACTGAAAATAATCAGTTTGCAACATATGATAAGCTGATTAGGCAGCATGACTCTTTGCTGTGACTGTATTATTTACAGTGACAATTGGTGGAGACACCAGGCCGGGTTACAAACCTTTCACATGACAGCTTTGAAGGACATAGAAAGATAGCATTTGGTTCTCTGAACAGGTTGGATTGTGACTTAATGACCTGGTAAGAATATGTGGGAGTCTCATAAAGAAAGGTTTACATGCAAAGCTCAGGAAAATGATGCAGAAAATACAAAGGACTGAGGATAAAACACTGTGCAGCTAAGTGGATTTGGCAGGTCAGACAAACAAAGTATTAAGAATGTCGTCCATGGAGTAAGCCAACCTTGGCCATGACATGAACCTTGGCTCTGTTGATTATGGCACCACATAGAATTGAAGAAAGTGAAATAGGCTGGTTCTGTTTTGTTCCATAAGGAGAGCTGTGTTTGTATTTAGTCCCTCACCACCCCCATGCAGTGGGGCGCATGTTGCCAAAGCAGAGGCTTGCAGGACCACATGGTGGAAAGCTGCTGCTGTCAAACATGACAACATAGAATAATCAAGCGTGGATCCTTATTTATGACACCAGACACGCAGTTTAATCCCATCATGTGACTTCCAGCTTTCCTGTCTCCTCTGGATATCTTACACGATCTTTCTCTCTCTCATTCACCTCTCATTTCCATCCCACTTGTTCGTCTGCTTCCTCTATCCTGTTTACTACTTCACCCATCCCTCATTCCTTGACAGTGACATTACCCTCATGCACTTCTCTTCCCCTCTCCGATCCATTAGCATAGTGTGTCACAGCTGAAATCATATTATTATACTTTTGTTTTTCCTCGCTTGCTCTTTCTCTGTGTTTATTGGCAGGTACCATCCACAGGGTTTCCTCTGACTACCATCCATCTCTGTTGTGCCTCTCCCATGGCAAGGTGCGGAGGCCCGGGGCATTGTGCTGTTGTGAACCCTGCTGCCTCTGCCTGGTTCACACCTGCTGCCAGCCTTGCAGGGCAGCCTGAGGTGGCTCACACAGAGACCCATGAGAGAGAGCAGACACCAGATGTTGCCATGACTGGAACTATGCCTGAGTCCTGTGGCATTAAAGCAATTAAGCTGGGAAACCACTGGATTGCTCCTATAGATTCTAGTCACACATTTTACTATTTTTTGTATAAATAAAAAAGAGCAAATATTTAAGATCTATAATGGCGTGAAACTCACGTTACTTTACCTTGATTGACAGACACTTTTATCCAAAGTGACTTACAGGGAGCTAGCACTGGGTGTCTGGCTTAGAGACACATCTGGTAGGGCATGGACCAGGAGTCAGACAGGGTTTCAAACCTGTGCCATTCTGCATCCCAGACTGAGACTTAACCCATTGAGCTACCGGGCCACTATTTTCAATTTGTTATATAATTACAAATGTAATATCTTTTGAGACTTAAGCTCATTAAATATAAAGTGATGATGTGATGGTGACATGTACTCCTGCTCTGTGTGGTTCCCAATGCCAGATGACATAAACACACTGTGAGTGTAGTAATTTTCCAGCCTTAAAACCACCCCATTCTGCCCAAGTTATATAATATCATATGTGACAAACATTGGGGCACGTGTGTGAGATCACGCTACGCTTTATCCCTCCTCCTTCTGCCAGCAATCTCTCGAACCCTCTCCTCCCTTAGCAGACATTGTTTTTCTACAAAGATCAGTTGAGCTGCCTTGGACTTGCACAGAAGGGCTCTAAGTAGGAGGGGCTGCTGAGGTGGCCTTTCAGCAGCTCCACACGTGTTTCCCCTGCAGGCTTCTCTGAGCGGCCGTAGCACCTCACTAAGTTTAACACAGAGATCTGGACTCAGTAAAAACCACTGGCTCATCATAGCGCAGAAAGGAGCTGCACCAGTGATTCTAAAGCTGATGAATGAACTGGAATAACGTGCTGACTCAGTATTGTGTGACAAAGACCAGAGGTAGAGGGAGAAAAGTCCAGACTCAACAAAGATGATACAGCAAACTAAAAGCATCCGAATGCACCAAAATCATATATTTTAGTGTTTTTATTATTATACTGGATTTATTGTATTAATAATGATTCAAACCTCTATAAAACCATTTAAGATTGTGTTTTGAGACATTGATTGCCACAGAGCCAACAAAAATATGTTGTAAAAAGGTTAATCAGCCATTCATGTCTCCAATGTATGAATCCAATACCCCACTCTGTGCTGTCTGCAGTACATGAGTCATAAATGTAACGCGTGTAAAGGTATGTGTGTTAGCTCAGCGCAGCCTTGCATAGCAGCCTGGGTGCAGTTTGACTGATATGGGTCTGCTCCCCCGAGGCTGTCCTTTAGCTGGTGCTTTCGTGGTCATTCCTATAAAAAGCAGCAGCAGTAGAACAGGATAAACTAGATCGGAGGAGCCTCTGGGGGCTCTGTGGCATGAGAGAGAGAGGTTCTGAAACTCTGCTTTGCACCAGCGCTAACAGTCAAGCATCAAGATGGGGTGTAAGCTGTTCAACATCGACACAGACACAACACGGAGAGAAGCTCCTCAAATCTCCTTGTCTGTCAGTCAACAGCCCTTAATATGAGGCCATCCTATTAAGCCGTTTGTGTGTTATATCAGCAATAAAGGCAGGAGCATAACCAGGTCTATACGAAGCTTTTTCTTTACTGATGACCCTACTGTAACCCAACTCCGGATGGATAGATATGGATTTGAAGATTGATTTGCAGTCGTAGCATCTGCTCATTGGTACATTAGACGCAGATCATCCAGAAATAAGCGCTTGTATGTGTGTGTAACGAGCAGTACACCAATGTAAATACACAACTAAAGAGTCAGTTTGTTAAAGCAATAAAAAAATCAGCAAAAAACATAAACTATTAGCAAACAACATGACAAGGACCCTAACTTGACTGACATCCTCAATAAACGTTTATGAAGCTTCTTGGTATTTGTGTTTATTTTTAAGTTTTTACCATTTCTTAGGAGCTAAGCTCCTCTTTACAACGGGTACATCTGTGGAGTAGACATTTCCTCTCTCCCTGCTGATCTGCTGTGGTTTTATGCCCTGTCTGTGCTGTCATGTTTTTTAACTAGATTGAACTGGCTAAAAATCTGCCCTGCACCAGTCTGAACTGGCTAAGGAGCAATTCAATTGAGTTAAAGTGCAATTCAATTAAACAGAGTCGTGCCGTTGCTGTTTTTGTCAGGGCTGTGCCCCACAGTGAACATTTAAAATGTGGCAGAACCCCATGTGGTGCTCTAAGTGCAGTCTAGCAATGACTGCAATAACACAATAAGGAGAAAAATGATCCCTCTCAGTATGAGCACTTCCCAGGTTGCATATCTCCTGTAAGTTCACTTAAAATAGCCGTGTACCTACTTGAATGTTGGCGGTCTGCTGAATTTTAAGAATTTGATTTTACCATGTTTTGCTGAAAGAACATTTCCCCAAGAATTATATTTAAACAACCGTAGACACACACTTCACTCACAAACACTGCCACCAGCGTGACCTTAACAAGGCTGCAGAGATTGTGGAATTTCTAGCTGCTTCAAAGAAGGTCAAGGACAAGGCTACGCAAACTACAACCCAAAATGCAGCTCGCTGTGGTAAGTGATCTGTCAGATATACACTATGTGCTCATTCCTATTCAAACAAAGGGCACTGCTCATTTTCCCATAGGTCTCCCGGGGTGCTGCGTGCTGATTCTCAAGGTCCATAACACAACACTTCTGTGCTGGCCTCTGTCCCCACCACTGGCTAACTGAATAAACAGATGGAGGAAGAAAGCATCTGGAGGGGGTCTCCAATGACCCCGAAATATGAAATGTAATTACACTGCACCCACTGGCAGAATGATATCATACACCCTCGCTCCTTCTCTTCTGTCTCACAATACCTGCCAGCATTTATATAATTAGCTACTGGTAGCTATTTGGGCCAGAAAACTGTTGGAACAAGCATTTACTATCACATCACCGCTGAGATAATGTGCCAACGGCTGATGAGTGACAGGACGCCACGTACCAGGCCACAGCACACGCTGGAGCAACGCAGAGGGCGCAGAAACAACGGGAGAGATGTCTGTCGAAGTTATTACAGAGCTAATGAACACGGAGATAATTCTGCTTTCAATTATTAATGTGCTCAAATTCAGCGGTATCACATTGTGCAGCTGACAAAGGCGAGTTCCAGAGGTCAACGCGCAGATACAAAACAAAGGACAGAGTAGCTATAGTTACTCATCTGCAACGTCACATGTACCCAGAGGTGAGAAATGAAAAAAAGCCTGCTGATGATAGTTGCTATGCAGCTTACAGCCTACTGTTAAGATGCAAATCTATGCATGAACTCACCGACGTGTGCATTCAACAGCACGTCATCCTACATTACATTATATTAAATTATGTTTTAGTTGGAATGTTGTAAAATCAAACGCACCTCAATTAATAAGACAACAATAATGATATTTATGTATAACCTGGTTTTGGCTCGGAGCCATCCCCTTCTGAACATGTTGATGACAATCAGATGTGCGGTTGTGCAAGCTCATTTACTTGCAGGCGGATAAACATAAAGTCCCAACCACTGTGACAAAAATAAGAGATTACAACAGGCACGGCAGCAATAACATAAATCCATGTCTTCTCTGTGTTGATGAAACAGGGATCAGGACCAATCCCATTTGTTTTGAGTCACG
>JAUMHF010000025.1:7243742-7278201 GCA_032359275.1 Microctenopoma steveboyesi
TGTAAAGTGCCTTGAGATAACTTTTGTTGTAAAATGGCGCTATATAAATAAAATTGAATTGAATTGAATTGAATAGATGACGTTAAAGGGAATTGGTGTCATGTACTATTTAACCCCATTCAGAGGTCAAAGTTCAGACAGAACTTTTAAACACTCACAGAAAAAAACAATGTACCTATGTTAGAACCATACTGTAAGAGAGCTTCAGAGCAAATAACATTAATAAAGAGTGAAGGCCTATAAATAAAATTTGAAAATGAGATTTAAAAAAACAAACAGATTTGTAGAACGGTGTTGCAAAGTGCATGCTAGCGTTATCATGGATGGTTGTGTGGTTCCAAGTGAGGACTAAAGAACACAGAAGACATTTTTGGGATCTTAAGGTGGGCAACACTTTCTATAATAATAAAGTTTAGTGGATCATTAGAATTATAATTTGATTGATTTATTAATTTTGGAGATGTTTCTGATAAGGAACAGTTCTAGGCTATCACAACTGGATGCATGAATGTTATGACCATGATAGTTCTACATAAATTCCAGTAGATGGCAGCCGGTTGTCACAATTCAGTCTTTAACAGGGACGTGCCATGTTGACTGTTGTGCCCTACTGGGCACTGAAACTGAAGCTAGGGTGCTCATTTTGGATCAAAGCTGATTTAAAATTCGTCACTACTTAGGGACTTGATGAATAAACCACCCTCCACAGCATGAAACTAAGACACCATGAAGACCATCAGAAAAAAGAACATCCCACTAATGACCAAAAGCACTGAAGAAAAGCACTGAAATGATGGTAGATCCCTGTAAAGCTAAAGAATTTTGGATGAGTTAAAGTTAAGTAGGAGACGTTGCTGAGTTACAGCTGTCGGGCAGCACACAAAGATGACCAAGAAAAATGACATGAGAAGTATAGATATCAGGGAGTGATAATATATGTGTGGGTGTGTCTGAGAAGTAAAGTAGGGTGGCATGCTGGAGATGTAGCAGGTGGAAGACATGGTGAAGGCACAGACAGAAGAGGACATGGCAGTAGGGCAGTGATTTAATTAGCACCCTCTACCCCCTCCAGCCCTTCACTCATAGCATCAATAATGCATGCCCCCTTGTTTCCACTGCCATAATTAATCCCCTCTTACTATAATTAAAAGCCAAAAATCCCACAAGATGGTTCAGCTTGGCCAGGCACGGGTTGGGTTGGCACGGGAACTGATGAAAAAACTCCAGAGCCTTACACACACACACACACACACACACACACACACACACTCACAGACACTGTGGACAGACAGATCAACAGACAGACATGTTGTCAGAGGGATCAATAGTCAACCCAACTCCAAAACAGGCTGAGTGAATGAGCCACGGAGTCACAATATAATAAATAGAGTGTGTGAGATGCAGACAAACTGAATGAATGAATCTGACAGACTGACGACCACCCCTAGAAAATGTGTATTCAGTGAGAAAGTGAGAGAAGCGCGAGCCAAGCACAAATCTACCAACCCCAGAAAGGAGGACAGATACACACATACTTACACAGGCATCCTGTTCCCAGATGAGGGTTTGTCTCTGCTGCAGCCAAGCCAGACGAGAGGGAGAGGTGGAGCTTTCTGATGCTGCAATTAGGACCACACTGTCTGGGCAAGCAAACAAGAATGAATATTTCAGTCCGGAGATCTCCATGGGTACCTATGGTGGGGGCCTGGCACACCTACAGGTACACACACACACGCACGCATACAGACATTCACACACACAAAGACAGATACACAGCTTACCACGGCTGCCAGAATGATTCACCTCCCAATCACAGATGCCACAATTATCACATCAGTATCACTGCGTAAAGGATGCCAACTGTTATGCTCACTGAACTACTGTACAAGGTTTACAATATCAGTATAAATATGCATCAGTAGGAGCAGCCGTAGTGTGGAGCGGATGCTTTCTCCTCTGTGAAAATAGGTGCGACGAGCATCCGCGCTTGGCCACATGCCAAGAAACAACACAGTTGGTAGAGCAGAGGTCACACTTGTGTGCAACCTGAATCTCTGCTCTTCCTGCTTTTCTCGCCTCCTCTTCCAGAGAGCGCTTACCTTATTGAGTCACCTCCTCTGGCTCCCTCAGCATTTTTAAACCAGCACCTTACTTCGAAAGCTCCGGTGACCTCACAGCCCACGACTCGTACAGCGGGAACACTCCCTCTGGTCTGTGTTCATTGTCGATGCTTCACACAACCCTCCTCCTGGCCTCACTGTCCGCGGCCCCATCTCCACTTGATTTATCGCTCTAAAATACTACTGCACTAATTAGTGAAGTAATTAATTAATAGGCATTTGCATTTGTGCATATGCAATTAGGGGGCTGGAGAGAGGAGAGTGCAGATGGGGTCTGGGAGTCTGGCGGGGGTGTGTGTGTGTGTGTGTGTGTGCGCGCTGTATTACATATCTGCTGCAGCAGAAGTTTGTGCTTATTGCAGAAAGACAACTGAAGTGCAGGTCCTCACCTCACATCTATGATGGTGAGAAAAGCAGGAAGTGAGATAGAAACAGAAATGAGGTGCAGAGGTTTGGCTCTCGAGTGTCATTTGACTAAAAATAAAAAGGTTAATGGACATCTTTATATCTTAAAGGGAGAGAAATTCTATTTTGCATCATGAGTGTGTGCGTTTAGCCTGTGAAAAAGCACAGCAGGTGGCACTTTCTTAAGCCTAATCCTTAGTCAAACAAGATGCACAGTCTCTCTAAAATATCATAATTACAAACAAGCTCTCCTCCGGCATTTCAATATCAGATCAAAGCCTCCCTGATTGGAGTTGCCTTGAGACCAGTGCTGGCTAAAGCCACACTGTTGACATTTAGCATTTACTTTGGCAAGGTGACCTGAAGGTTGTTTGGGACTTGTTGAGAAGCTCCCCATGGCCACAGTGCTCACATCTCTCCATCTCATCAGCTGAGGTAGAATAGGGCATCATTTTGGCTGGCAGAGAGTCTTGCTTCCCCCGTACTCCTCCTCCACACATGCAGAAACGCGCTGACACAATCACCCCACCGCGGTTTGGGGTAGTGCCAGGTTACCATCCTCCGTCCCATAAGGGATGAGACACATTAGTGAATGTGCAGCATCACGGCTCCCCAGCCACAGCTGCCACGCTACTGGCAACCCCAGGGATGACCCTGCAATGCCCCAAATGCTCCCTCAGTTCTAGCTGCGGAGGAGACATAGGGGTGATCCAGGCCCAAGGACACGATGAGCTTCTATCAGCTATTTCTCAGCTCCCGGTCCCTGTTCCCTCAGCCCAGTGGGTCTCTTTTGCCAAGTTGGACTTGGTTGTCATCAGGCTCATTTCTCTCGCATTAACTTCACTAATGTCTGCTAAATAGAGAGCTCTCTTAGCTGGGACAGAAACAATGCAGCAAAGCGGACACACTGAGCGGCACCAAGACACCAGGGGCAAAGATTTCCTATATTTATGACACTGATGTGCCAACATGCCTTCTCCTAAATCTTGGGCACCTCTGCCAGCTCCTACCACCACCAATTCCCTGTCATTTACAGCTACACCCCCTTCCTCCTCATTTTTCATACATCCCTAGTGGGCCTGCACACCTGGGTCTCATTCTCTCTCTCTCACCCCTATTCTCACTGTGTCTCCAGATTTCTCTCTCTCTCTAATGCTGAGGCACTCCTCATCATGCGCTGCACAATGAAACCACCAGCAGCAGCTCTGGCAATCCTCACACATTCAGACACATCCACGCGTAAACGTTTGATCTTCACACGTAATCACACGAGTGCCAGTCCTCAGACACGAACACACGCACCATACATGTAGCAGACGCCTATGTAATATTATACCTTTTTATCCGACTCCTTTGCGGCTTTGGCAAGTGGCTCGTCTGTGCCCAGTGTTGGTGTGCCCACAAGAGTCAGAGCAAATTACAATTGGTTTTGGTTGTCGTTCCTCTGAATACATTGAAGCATAATTTGATCCAATTAGGTAAATAAATAAACAATATGCCTTCTGTTCCACAGCCTTAATGCACTTATAATGCATCCCCATCCCCCTACCCTCAGCCCGTCTGTGAACCAGAGAAGTGGTGAAGGGTAGACCCTGCAACTAAACACCTTTCATTTGCAGAGGAGTGAACTGATGTTATTTTACAGCAGGCTTTATGAAGCAGTGTTGGACAGATAAACTCTATAGATTCCCCTAAAGAGGTCTCCTGATGGACTGCTTGTGCAGATACGGTTTTATAGCACCACTTGTTCGACTGGAGGTCATGCACTCTTGGTGTTAATAATCTTCATGCTTGATCCTGACAAGTTTAAACTCTGTATATACACAATTCACTGTCCATTTTTAATTGTCTACTTATCGTGTGGAGTCTTCTTCGTGGTGACAGCTAAAACGTGTGTGCATACCCTCCAACACAAGTTTGGAGGTGAGGGAGGAAATTCAGAGGTGTAATTAAAAAAAATTGCCTACATCCCTTGAAGCAGCAGCACAGGTCAACAATGATGAGTTTTGTTGTTCCACCATTTTATTTTCTCCGTCTCTCTTCTGTTTTTCCTCCTTTTTTTCTGACTGTGTGAGCGCTGTGTGACAGATGGCGGAGCCCTCCTCCACCTCCTCCTCCTCCTCCACCACCACCTCCTCTACCCCCCATACATACACACACACACACACACACACCTCTCTCTCTTTCTCTCTCTCTCCCTCTCTCCCTCTGTCTCTCTTCCCAGGGGAGGGCAAATCTCTCTGAATGCGGGCGCATGTCAATCACCGGGCTCTCATGTGATGGCTCTTGCCGGTGACGTGCCAGCCATATGGGTGCTGGCATCACAGCCTTAGCTGGTATGTAACCCCGTCCCCGGTAGCTCACAGTTGCCACACGCGCACTCACTCACACTCATACACACACACACACACACACACACACACACATATGCATGCGTGCTCACTTACTCACACGTGTACACACAGACGCGCCAGGACGCACGTCCGTTCACAAGCTCTGGTAACTCGAGTGCGCGCACCGGGAGAGAAGCACCACTAAACAACCCATCAGCGCCAGAGGAGGAAACCGGCGCGCTGTCTTCACCTATACACCCAGAATAGGGAGCGTCGCTTCGCTCGCTCGTGCGGTCCCAGAAGATGCTCTGAAACTCGAGCGCGGCTTTTTTTTTGTTTCTCCTCCCATCCCCTCCGAGGAGCTCGGGTAGAGGTAAGTTGGAACATATATAACACTATCTTTAAAAAAAAACAGAAAAAGAAATGTGGATGCTGAAGTGCCTCCAAAATGGAGGAGAACATGAATCCAATAAACAGACGAACAGATGCGTGTTAACGTCGCGTGTTTTCATATAGTTGTAAAATACCTTTAACGGCCAGATGAGGTGAATGAAACCCTCTCATCGCTTGTATTTTATGGGGTAAAAGGCTAATCTACTGGCACGAATCCATCAGAAAATCTAATGTCAGAGTGGGGTTGAGTGACTTCGCTCTGGTATGTTCGTATTGATCCGCGACGCGTCTGTTCTGCCGGTGCCACACTTGGCAGCCGATTCAAACAAAATAGTGATGGATGCAAGTAGGATGCAACATTTTCTCTGGTTGTGCCGTTGATTCAGGTTCAGTGAGGGCGCGTTTGCACAGACAGCTCATCACTGTCTCCCTTTCTCCCCCTCTCTCTCTCTTTCTACGTGTGTGTGTGTGTGTGTGTGTGTGTGTGTCCTTCAACTTTTGACTCCCAAATCTACCTGGAAAAGCTAAGATCAAAAACCACATTCGAGTCAAAAGACTGACGTCTCCCAAGCACGACTTCCCTCCTGCGGGATCATTTAAAGTGAGCGGGTCCTGGTGATTGTGGCGCCGTTCAGCAGCTCACGGGCTGTAAATAGATCGTGTCGGACACTAATTTGATTCAGAGATTCCTGCGTCTGGACCTCGAACCAGAGAAACAAAAGACTCTGTGGGAGATGTTCCCATCTTCTCCGCTGCCGCGCTGAAGGACGTCCTCGGGCTTAGTTGGAGATTTATTGATGATTTTGTCGATGATTTGCACGTTCAGTCTCGGAGCAAATGGAAGGGTGGGACAGCGCCATTGACTGTGACAGGCAGTGTGCGACGTGATTTATCTCTGTTTGTCCAGTCTCACCTCCAGCCATCTATCGCGACATAACGCTGCTTAAACCGCGGTGCTCGCTGTTACAGTGGAGGCTTTGCAGGAGAGGAAAATTGCGTTTCACCAGTTGTGTGTTTTTTATATATTTAACGAAGGCTAAGAGGGTACAAGCGATTTCCATCTGTACAGGGCTGTCGCTGACTGAAAGCACGCACTCGTGCATACTGAATTACTTGTGAAATCTATTTCGTGTTGGCTGCATGGTCTGTTAATTAAACGTTGTTGTGTTTTTTTTTCTTCTTCTTCTAATTGAGCAAACCTCCTGAGCCTCAGCTTTAAAAACTAGATTTTGCCCCTGGCACACCCCCGAGATAATTACCCAAGCATCCCATTCTACCTCAGCACGGGTTGCAGGTCTGTCTGCTGCTGCAGTAACCTGCAGTGAGTTGAGGAGGAAGCTTATCACAGCTGTCAGAGATCACCCTTTTTCTGAGATGGGACTGCATGCACCGATGAAGTGGTGGGCTGATTCGTTTAGTATTTACTCTAGTAGTCCTCTGTTTTTCAGATCTATACGCGTAACAGTTCATTGGTAATAGTTAAATGATAAAATGGTTTGAGTTTATTTATTTTCATCGAAATTATTTTATTTTATTTTAGCGTGAAATAGCATGATTATAGCGATGATGACTATTATCATTATGTTTTATTATTACTGCTCAAATAACATGGATCAAAGTAAAATATGTGTATGTTATATATGAACGCGTAAACGATATTTTCTTTTGTTTTGCTTCTGGGCCACGACGTTAAATTGCTCTCTAATGCTTTTTACCGTTTTTACACTTTATCTACAAGCCTTAATGCAATAATCAGCGTGACTTGAAACGGAGATACTCAATCAATTAAATTAAATCCCCGTTGCCTCCTTTGAGGAGAGGTGTATAGTGTGGATGAATAGTGCTGGAATGCAGCCAGCGCTGTGTATGGGCGTCAGGAGGAGTGAAAGTGGGGGCCCCCATGGGACCTGTAATGTGGCCCCTGCCGCTGGGACCCGCAGCGAGAGGACGCGACAGGGCACAGGGATGACAGCAGGGAATTAAATAGGGATCTGTCTGGCTGTGGCCCAGCGCAAAGCTTTAAAGTCTGTTCTGTGTTTTATCGGTAATCATACGTTTATATTTAAGCCACAGCATGTAGAAATATTCTGACTATATTTGACTAATGCTCATATCACATTTCTATGATATTCAGATACGTGTGAAGTAGTGGGTCATTGTGTTTTGTTGTTGAGACGCACAGATCCTGTGAACGCGTCGTGCGCACGTGAGGCCTAATTTTATTTTTCTCTTCTCCCAGAGCCACAATGTTGACGAGGTTTTTCAGTGACCCCTCGCTGCTTCCCGACGTGCAGAAATACTCTGGCTGGGCTGAGGACAGCGACGATGAGGATTCCAAGATGAAAGATGAGGACCAGGACACCCAGGACGACGCCGAGTCCTCTGAGCTGAGAGGAGGCAGCCGGACACACTCCGAACACGCCGGTGAAGACGATGAGGACGACGAGGTGGAGGAAGAGGACGATGGAGAGGATACAGAGGGCGACAGACCCAAGAAAAGGGGCCCAAAGAAGCGCAAAATGACGCAAGCCCGGATCGAGCGCTCCAAAATGCGGCGAATAAAAGCGAACGCAAGAGAGCGGACCCGCATGCACGACCTGAACTCTGCGCTAGACAATCTGCGCAAAGTGGTCCCCTGCTACTCCAAAACGCAGAAACTGTCTAAAATCGAGACGCTGCGCTTGGCCAAAAACTATATTTGGGCGCTGTCAGAGATTTTGCGCTCTGGGAAAAGGCCGGACCTCGTGTCCTATGTCCAGACTCTGTGCAAAGGGCTCTCCCAGCCTACGACCAACCTGGTGGCGGGTTGCCTGCAACTGAACTCCCGTAACTTCCTAACCGAGCAGCAGTGTCCAGACGGGGGCAGATACGGTTCCGGCTCTTTCTCCGTGCATTCCTACCCCTACCAGTGTGCACGTCTGTCCAGCCCTCACTGCCAGCCGGGCTCGAACTCGCACCCGCTGAGGACGCACGGTTACTGTTACGACTCCCTGTACGGTGGGAGCGGATCCCCGGAGTATAACAGCCCCGAGTATGAGGGGCCCCTTAGCCCGCCTCTGTGCATCAATGGCAACTTTTCCCTGAAGCACCAAGGTTCTGCGTCCCCCGACAACGAGAAGGGGTACCACTACTCTATGCATTACTCTGGTTTGCCTGGCTCCAGACCCACCGGGTCCCACAACCTGGTGTTTGGCACTTCGGGGGCCCGGAGCGGCATTCACTCTGAAAACGTCCTGCCTTACCATGACATGCACTTACACCACGAACGGGCCCCGGTGTACGATGAACTGAACGCGTTTTTTCACAATTAAAGTGAAGAACCTAATGTGAGTCCTGTTGCAATCAACAATCTGTCCATGGCACACTTTAAGACAAGCTCGCCGCCAGGATGTAGGCATTCTGGAGAGATGTTTCACACGTTGACATTGGTGGTGTTCTTTTGGTTTATTCAGTATGAGAACTTTGGGTTGCTATAGTCAGGGATGTAGTGGAGGACAGTACACCCACGCACAATCTAATTTTGCGCAAAATACACCTTTTTTTTGGCTGATGTCAAACTTAAAGGGGTGATTTAATAAACAATCAAGCCCTGAGGATAAAGCAGTTTCAAATTCTTGATGTTTTTACGTGATTCGTATTTGTATTGGTGGTTGTTTGCATTCTGATGACTGAGAGACAAAGTTTGCCCACTTATTTATGTACCACTACATCACTGGCTACAGCGACACCCTGACGTTGGGGGTGATTTTCTAATATTGTGAAATCAATTTAAAAAAACAAATCACATTTACTCGCCTGTACATGCGGGATTTGTGAGGTTGTGGTTTGAGGAGACTTTTTTTTAAAATGTGCTAGTTGAGTTGTCTCATAAATAATCTGTTCTCCAGCAAATCAGTTGTTTCGCTTCTATGCAAAACCCAACGAGAGCACACAGCGACGCAACGAGGCCCAGAAAGACACTGTATGTTTCAGCACTGTCGCTGCACACACACACACACACACACACACACACACACACTCACACCTTGGAATTAACATCTAACAAATCTGAAAAAAAGCTGGATTCGCAAAAAATGTTTTAACTAATGAAAAGTTGAAATACGATGAAATCAGACATGTTTTTCTATTTTAGTTTTTCATTTTTATTTATTCACATTACCCTCGTTCTTCAACTTGAGCAATTGCACTGTAATTTGATTTGATTTCAAATTAAAACTTGGTTCAATAATTTCGTTCTGCAATTTACAATCTGCTATGCTGACTATGTTTCATTGTTATTATTATTATTATTATTATTGTTATTATTATGCTATTTATTGTGTTGTTTTTTTGTAATGAATGTCAATAGTCTATAAAAATGAAGGATCCCATGTGTTGCTGAGCATTTTTTCATAAAACACAAATCTTTCAACTTTGTATTCAACAAACTGTGTGGTAAAATAAAATGACAATAAATAAACAACTGTGTTTTTTTTGTTCATGTACATATATAGAATAAAATACATTTCCTTTCACACTCTGTGGAATATTAATAATTCGATCCGGCACATTATGGAAATGCTTCAGTGATCTGCAGGATACTAAAGGTCTAAAGATCAGTGGCCTGCTCCACTCTGTGTGTTCCTGCTTTTAGGAGAACTACCAGGCCTGGCGCCACAACCGGCAGGAGATCTTCAGAGAGCTTCCGGGCCTTCAACAAATAATCTGGAACAGGAGAGAGAGGGCTGTGTTAGTCTTCCTGATCAAGCAAAACTGTACCAGTGCGTCATTTTTGCTTGGCAGACAGGTCATAGTTACAAAGCCGTGTGTGAAACGTATCAACAGATTTTTAAATGCAGCACGAAAACACATTTAGTGTAAATTGGGATTCAGTGACTGGAGGATTTGGAGGCTGAAAGAAGCCTGGACACACAAGACACATAATGTAGATTAAACTTCGCTTGCTTTCAAGGTCACGGTGGTAATAATGTGAATCTGCTTCATATTATCTCGACGTGAGGAGCACATTCGTGTCAGCACCGCGGAGAGCTCCTGCAGCTGCTGCGCGCTCCTTTTGGTAAACACCCAAATGAGCCATACTGTGGTCAGTTCGACATCACTGCAACATGCAGTGGGGTTTGCAATCGCGTCGCCATGTTGGAGAAGGTGTTGAACAACAGTTATTTTTAGATTCTGTCCCAGCATCGCCAATAGAAATGTACGCGCACTGCTGTTGGTTAGGTTTACACCATGTATCTATTATCTGTTATTATAAAACGGAATATTGACTGTCCAGATAAAATCATGCATGGTGTGGAAGCATCGAAGCAAGAAGCACAGCTTTGATACCAGTGAGAAAATGCAAGGGATTTCGATCACATACTAATCATTTCCAGAAAAGGAAATACCGCTTTCTAAATATGGATTTATGTATCTAAGGACGTGTAAACCGCCTGGTTACATATAAATATTAACACTGTCAAATGTCCAAACGTACAAATGTGACTTTAGAAAACAGGTGATCACACACAGACACACACAGTGCAAGGCAGAGCCGTTTCCACCCCAGCTGGGTTTGGAGCGCTGCCCCGGGACCCATATGTTTCCCAAAATGTCCTGGGTGCTGTCTGCTGTAAGGACACACAGACTGTGGGTGTCGGGTGATGGTGACCAGCATCAATACAAATATCACTGTCAGAACTTTCAACATAAACCGTCCTGTTTGGAAGTTTATTATTATTTAGACTGTTGAATAAAACACACAGAAAAAGAAAAGAAAAGAAAAGAAAAGCTACAAGATTTTGTTTTTCTTGGAAAATTACCAGACTCTTTGTTATTAATTTATTGGCCAGTCAACAGCTCCCCTAGTTTCTCCCCAGGCACAATGGCCTTATCCGTGCAAGGTAAAAGTTCAGATGGAAAATACAGAAATACTGAATCTGTTATTACTAAGGATATAGAAACAATAGAATAAAGTTTTAAATAGTTTTAAAACTAATATTAGGTGTGATATAAATAGAAGGTCAGTAACGTTTTGAATTTTTTATATTTACGTAAAAATGTCATAAAGACTAAAATAGGTTTTTAAAACGTAAGATGTCGAATTTAGCAAATTCACAATTAAATAGTGTAACCACAATAATAAATCTTAAAGAAAAAAAATATAACGATGTAAAATAAATTAAAAGTTCGTTATTTAAATAACTAATGTAACAACTCTGTAATATTTTGTAGATAAGGTGGAAACGTGTTCCTGAAATGTGGGTGAATATTTTGAACAAGGTAACTCTTAATCAGGGAATCAGCTTTGATTCACTCGTTTTCATTTCGATAGGATTGAAGTCCCAGTCCTTCAGGTTAAACCACTGCCTCACGTTACAGACAACATGTTCCTTTTGGCAGACATCTACACCTGTGAGTGCGTTCGTTTAGTCTGAGAGTTCCCGGAGGGAACAAGACGCGAAACTCCGAGGCCTACTCCGCTTTTGTCTCACACTTTCTGTTAGTCTTAGGCCTCGAGGTTTCGTTTTGGCTTCATCAGCGCAGGAAAAAAAAAGTTTCTGTGCATTTCTGGAGGAGTCGGTCCAAAAGTGAAGCCAGCCAGTAGTGGGAGAGGGCATCTATCAAAATACTCCCCCGACCTACCCACACCACCGCCGCCTCCTCTTCCTCCGTAGCCGTGCCAAGTCCCTTAATGTTCCCCAGCAGCAGCACTAGGAGCCCCGGAGAGGACGACCCAGTGTGTGCGCCAGTGTGCCAGTTCACCGGGCCAAAGTGGCACTGCTGGGAGGAGTCGATGTTTCTTTCCTAATTTTTGCAGCATCTGTTCATTATCCAGGACGTTTAAAAACGAGAGCGCTCATCCCGAGTAACCCTTCGCCACACACACACACACACACACAGCAGTGAGGGATTTTTGAGCAGAGATGTTTTATGAATATGCATATTTCGCTCTAATATCATGTTGTACATGCGTTGGAAGAAGGCTGTGCTGCGGTTCCTTCATATAACCTTGCAACAAAACAGACTAAGTGCAAAACACTCATGCTGACTAAAAAGAGATCGTCTTTGATTAGGTTTGGTAACATTTTAGTTTAGTTTAGATCACTTTAATAGACCAGAGCGTTCATTTGGAAACGCTCACTCACCACTGTTAATAGATGCAGTGCAATAAAAACACCTATTTTTTGTTCCCATATAAAGTTCAAAGTCCTCTGCGTGGACACCAGGTGTTTGAATGTGTGTGTCATGCGATCACCTCTATTTATTACATGACAACTTATATACTTATCATATAATTTATATATCTGGTATTTAATGCAACATAAAATGACAAAATGATAATTTGTTGATGTTGCGGAATTCACAGGTGTTAAATTGCATCATTATCATCATGCCAAATCATTTTACACATGAACACAAACTTTATTATTCCCTCTTCCTTGTGTTAGTTATTCATAACTTTAGTTGGAATAATTTAGTAAATAAAAGTCTTCTTAAAAAAAAAACTTTAATCACAGTCAGTCTTAACCAGTACTTAAGAAAAAAAACCTCCCAGTGACACTCTGTGCTCTACTCAGGATGAAAAGTGAGTGAATGAATCTCGCTGTTTAAATTATCGTGTTCATGCCCACTCTTTTTCTCACTCAACTTGGTAGGAAAAAAATCAAGTGTTTGTCCGACATAACAGTCAATAGTGCGATTATCAAAATGTCACAAGTACTCTGGTGTGAATTCCAATTAACGTCTAGTTAAAATAATAACCGGGTGTTTTTATGCTAAATGCATATATCAGATGATAGTATGGATGAAAAAAATGTCAATAATAAAGACATTGAGGATTAAATTTGCGTGCTGCGGGATAATCTGGCCAGGAGATTGTGAGCATTTGCAAGCTGTCGTTGATTTACAAAAAAACAAACAAACCACGAGGCACTAGACACAGCTTCCATTCAAACAGAAATCCGTACACACATATCATGCCTCTGAATAATTAATGTGCACAAATACGCGACGATAAAGACCAGAAACGCGCAGTATTCGCAACTTTGCGAACTTCTCTGGCACTTGCAAAACGCGCTGAAAACTAAATAGTTCCACATGTGTACAGGGGAAACAGTCGTGCAGACTTCGGCCAATCCCTCTGCCAGACTGTGTGCCAGTGCCCCCACACTGCCAGACACGGGAGTGGGTCTGTCACTGGCAGCGCATTCACAGGAAATTCCACAACATCTGTTTGTTATCACACAATGGGGCATAGTGCAGCGCGGGCAGTGGGGCAGAAGACGCGACAGAAGCTAAATGGAGAGTATGCTGCCGCTGGAGGTCCTGCCAAGGGAGAAACACGGGCTACAGGAGGAGGAGGATGTGTGCAGGAGGCGGCAGGAGGCGGCAGGAGGCTGGGGGTAAAGGGGGCAGCGCCAGGTAGGTTTCAGGCCTTTTGGCGGGTGGCCAGATGCCGGGATGTAGGTGTATGCGGGAGAAGGGTTTGTTCAGAGAGTTTGACCTGTCCGGGAGCCCTCCGCCCACTTCCGGAGGGCCCGCTGGCGGCGTGGCTCTGTTTAGGGGGTTAAGTAGGAGCGTGCAACGGGACGCAACAGGATCGGGGGTGTGGGGGGTAGGAGGTCGTTGCTGGTCTGCACAGAAGGCGTGTGTGCGTGCGTGCCTGCGTGCTCGTGTGTTATGATAGGGTTGGATGATGCCCTGGTCACATGGGCAGCAGTAATTGGCCTCCATATTGACCAGTTTGCAGCGCTGGGGGGCGGGCGGTCTCCCAGCTGGACCTGTCAGATGGCATCGCATCCACCTCACTGATCACCCCCCGGACGACCTAGGTACCTCTCCCCTTTTCCTTTCATCTCCTCCATCTCCTTCATCTGCCTTTTCTCCGTCACCTTTAATCTGTCGTTACCCGCCTCTGCTGCCATTAAAGGGGTGACCTGCTCCCTCCATCCGTCACCGCTCAGCTTCTCCAAACTTAGAACAAGAAGTCCGCACTTCAGGCAAACAGAACAGACTCGAGAACAATGCTACTTCCTAAATAAGAACTTTTCCTTGGGTGGTAATCTGGGTTGATTAAGATGGGAGCAGAACAGTGTCCATGCTCCATAGATACAGACATTGACACATAAGCCTGGACCAACCTGTTGTCAATGATTCTCTGACATTAGGACAGTGATTAAAAATATTTGAACGTGTGTGCTAAAATGTAAAGCATAGCAGTAGTTTAAAAGAGCACTAAAGAGCTAGAGTTGGGTCAAACTACTGTGAAATGTTGCGTTTAGTTCCCATTTACTTCATCATATACAGGAAAATTCATCTTGGGCATTTATGTAAAAATTATGTTTAAACACACCGAAGTAAATAAGCAGGACAAATCTCTAAAACCAAATATACATTATGTGAAGAAGTTACATGACTTTATAATCGCTCTGACTATCCTGAAACAAAGGCAAATTAAGTAGTAAAAAAGTGTTTGAATTATTAAGCAACACTTTTGCTTCGCTCATTCAACTGGTCCACTTATTCAAAGGCAGAATATTTAAAAGTTAATAAGTCTTAAACATGATTTCTTTTCAGTGTTAGTGTAAAACAGACCTCTGACTGACTTTTCGCGTGGTATCACCCTCCCACCCGGAGCAGTAATGGTGTGTGTTTTGCTGTGAGATGCCCAACTGTGAGGAGTTAGCACTATAGAAAGGATTTCATCCCAAACTTGGCAGGGAAGGGTCTCTGGGTACGCAGAGAACAATCGCCTCTCCTTCGGTCCTGTCAGCCAGCAAACACCGAGAGCTGGCACACGCTCAGTGGGAAAAGAGCGGGAGTGACAAGGGGGGATGAACACACATGCACTCGCATACACTTCTGCCCATCCCCTCCTCACAGTACCTAAATGGGTTCTGATGATGCCACCGGGGATTGTAGGATGACAGGGCCGAATCTGCAAAGTGGAGGGGAGGACCTCATGAAAATAGTCTGTAAAATGACCACAGTGTTAGCCTCTTGTCAGACTAACAGACAGACAGACAGAGAGGGAGGGAGGGAGGAGAGGAAAGCAGAGACAGATAAAGACAGGAGGAGACTGGCAGAGCAACACAATGTTTACCGTGCATGCCCCTCTGCCAGGGAAAGCTCACAAGCAAATATGTGTATAATATATGCTCACATGGAAAAGTGTTGTGCTCCCGCTCCACCTTTACTATCTGTGTTTCTGCATACATGTGAAGGCAGGAGCCTAACAGCATCCCGTGTGTGCACGCATGTGTGCCTTTATGCCTGAGCAAGAATGAGGAGGAGAAGAAGGAGAGGTGGGAGCACAGGGTGAAGTGTGTTTGTGTGTATGGAGGAGCGAGTGGGTGGGTGGGTGGCGGGGTGGTGTGCACGTCTAAATTCGGTGACATCTGTTCATTACAACTAGAGTGTGTTTATTTTTATACAGCCAGCCACAAGCAGAGAGCTCAACTGGCACCGCTGGTTAATGTACCAGTCCGCTACAACAGCACAGCAAATGAAATATTAACCGGCAGACAGAAAGAATGAGGAGAGGAGCGAGGACAAAGGCAGAGGAAGAGAAAAAAATGATAATATGTGACAAAAATGCACACACACACACACAAAGTCCTCATTCTGGTCTAATTAAGGAGCAAGACACAATCAACAACTCACATTGGAAAAGGCCTAAAACTGCTTCCTACATCCACTGCAGTGGGAAAGAACAGGAACGCTGAACGCTTCAGAACAGATGATGCGTTATGGAAACACGTTGCTACATGACGATATTAGTAAGCACAGGTATAGATTCCATATAGTATGTGGCATGTCCTGCTTTGTTGTTTTTTTGATCAGCCAAGGTCACCGTGTTCTTTACTTGGCTTGGCAGATGCTTTTATCCAAAGCGACTAGCAAGGAGCTAGCGCTGGGTGTCTGGCTTAGAGACACACCTGGTAGGGGAGTCAGACGGGGTTCGAACCCACAACCTTTCTGCATCCCAGTCTGACGCTTAACCCATTGAGCTACCAGGCCGCCTGCTGCAAAGCCACAACTCCTGACCGCGAGAGTGAACAGTAGCAGACCAACACTGTAGCCGCCCAAACGAGCCTGTATCAACAAGCCCCCGTGCACCTGCCCCCTTCCCTGCAAATGCCCTCAGACCCATCACTGCCACGCTCTCATCCTCCCCAGGGATGGCCTGCTCTGGAATGCCGCTCATGGGGAAGAATCTGGCTGCAGGCACTCAATATGTCACATGTGTCTCAGAGAGAGAGGACGAGAGACAGAAAGAGGTGTGACGAGAACGCTGCAGTGCTCTTACAAGGCAGTGACAGGTTGCCTGCGTCTATGTTAGTGTGTGTGTCCCAGATTAAAGGTTTAAAGGGTTCAGATTAACAGGCTCGGGACACAGTGGCGTGCATTGAGCAAAAGGGAATTATAATGGCATTAATGTCTCCTCTGCACCGGCACATTAGCCATTCATTACCGTGTGGTTGCACAATAAGTACCATGCCGCCCATCATTCCCCTCTGTGTTATTGCATTCATGACAATGTTAACACGTTGAGATGCTTTGTTATTCATAGACTATTAGTGGGAGTCTCTACCACTCTCTATCACTTCTTATCTGATAATTGTCCCTCATCTTTATGCATTTTGAAGGCAGTGCAGAAGGACAAATGCCAAACAAACTGATCTGATTTCTACACATATTTTAAATAATATGTTCTTTCTTTGTCCAATGTATTGCACATGAGATCAGCATTTGATCACTATCCTAATCAAGTTGAGATTGTGAGTTGGTGAAACATCATCCGCCAACAAGCTTGTGGCCTCTACACTGCCAGATATTGTGCACACGCTATTATATTAAGGCAGAAATTACACAAACATCAACTTAGACAAGAGAGCAGGAGCTAGCAGAAAAAAAATGTGTATGTAACATGTCTTAAGTTGTTTAGCCAAATACTTGTGATTATATATATAAACGCTGGGATAGAAAAAGGTACCATTGCCAATTAAAAATACAGCAAGCCAAAGAAAAGCTGCTAAAATGTGAGAAATAGATGTGTAAATTAAATAAAGAAAGTGAAATATAGTCACAAACACGTCTTCTGCATTGCTTTATGTCACTTTACAGCATGTTTCATTTCTATTATTCAGCTGCCTAAAATCAGCTCATGGTTTATTATACATGCATATTTATATACACATATATAAATGTGTATGTACAAATACTGTTGTTTCATATTGTAAATAAGCAACTGTTTTATAGGAAGTTGCCACATCAAAGCTGATGGTTTCTGTCGTTCAAACTTGGCCTTAAAGTGTCAGTTATTACAGGACATTGTGTTTAGCGGAGCTTCGGGGTGCAGCACAAATATGGTGCCTAACACAGGCGGCAAATCGCTGCTTCATTTTGTCCTGGTTTAGTTCTAACACGTCAAAATAATTTCAACAAATGAATGTTTAGAAATGTAACACCTTGTTGGAGCTGATGGAACACCTCACACACAATAATACGCCTAATTCATTAAGGCACGGCACAACTCTCAGCTCCAAACTTTGGTGTGTGCATTCGTGCCAAGAGAGATGTGAAGACATGGATTGACACACCAGCTCTCTTCCAAAGCCCTTCTCCTCAGCCTTGCCAGATTAAGGGATTACCAAGCAAGGCAAACACTAAAGCTGCCTAATTCACACCCATGCACAGAGAGCTAAGGCTACCCAGAGCCCCGCAGAGCCCCGCTTTCCTCAGAGCAGCTGTGTGATAGAGGGAGGAACAGAGATGCCTCTCTCTGAGGAACCAGAGGGAAAAAAGAGAGAAATCAAAGCATTACTCATACAACTTTCTCTCTATGCCACTGATGATTTTTTGGTAATTAGTACACATCGCTAATGGTTCACCTACAACCAAACTTTTGCAAATTCTTGAAACAACTGTCGATTTTCTCCACAAAATCAACAAAGTGTTTTTTTTCTGTGCTCCCTTATGTGTCTTCATAATAGAGGATTTGCAGCAGATCATGTTTTATATCTAAATGGGGAAAGTTGAGATGAGAGCAAGAATAAAGGCTGCGCATAAATAAAGGCAAAGAGATGTGGTCTTAAACATGATCCTGCAATCCAGTTAATCACTGGAGCCTTAACATCACCCCGGGAACATTTAACTTGATAAAATAGAACGATAGAAACAAAAAATGAGGTTCAATCCCAGCTCTAAATGATTCACTTCATGGTGGTGACAGTTTTTTAAACACAGCCAAGTTGCAGGAATATTGACTAAATAATAGCTTTATGATTTAGCAACCGTTAATCCACCTCACTGATGGTGATCCTACAGACACAGCAGCTACAAGGGGAAGAGGTTGCTAATTATCTGCTGTGGATTAATGTTTGTTTTGCTTTGAAGGACATTCAAGCTATCAGACACCTATGCCACTGAATATTCACTACTTAAATTGGATCTGAAGGCTGAAAAGTTGGCGGGACGCAAAGGCAGGCTGTGAATTGTGGGAACTAGATTTCCTAACAGTGTCCTATCACAAACACACACCCATTCATCTTAAGTTTTGGCACACTTCGGAGACCAAAAGCAAGCAAACGACATCCATCTCGGTTTATGTACAGTAAACAAGAGGCAAAGGCAATGAAAGCGAGACACAGGGATACAGACAGAGAAACAGAGGGGCTGTGGTTTGGGCGCGTGCTCTCCAGCGGGCAGAGGACAATGCAGGTCTGGCACCGTCTCTGCCCCGTGCCAGAGGGAATAGAGTGCCACATGGTGCCCCTTATGAGCAGGGCCAGCCTGGAGGGAGATGTGGGCCACAAGGCATGTGTGCATGTGTTGTTTTTTTTTGTCTGCTTTCGTGCATGCACTTGTACGTTCGTCTGTATGCATGACCATCCGAACACGTCACACCTAAAGGTGCAGAGACAAGAGACATATATCTTCAAGCTTTAGGTGGAATATATGTAGATGTGGGTACGTTATAAAGTATAACACCAGTGTGTGTGTGTATGTGGAGTGGGTAAGGAGAGGTGGGGCACAGGGTGGGTGTGTGGATGTGGTGGGGGGAGTCCCAGTTCCCTTTTGCATCTTAAATTCCTCAACATCTGTTCAACCCTTCTCTGTGGTAGCAGCAGAGGGTTGTAACGTGTGTGTGTGTGTGTGTGTGTGTACGTGTATGGGTGTTTTGAGCGCTCGTGTCTGTCTGCATATGTGCATGCTCTGCTGAAGGTGCTGGTTGTTACCCGCACCTTAATTAGAAGGAGACAGAGACTCATTTTCAACAATAGTTGCAGGTAATGTGAAGCGCTCGCAGTGAATACCAAAACAGACCCATTCACCTCCAAACGCTGCGACATTTCCTCTGCGCCAATAGGACCGTGACCCAAATGACAAGTTCAGCGCTTTTGATCAAAACCATAATGCACGTTGCAAGCGGCCCATCAGAAATATAACACTGATGGATGAGACTGTTGCCTCTAATCAAACACAGTGCTGGGCAGAACAAGTAGGTCAACCTGAGCCGCTCACAAGTGTGTCCTGAGTGCATTTATCACCAGATTGGAAAGAAGTCATCCAGAGATGTGGGTTAGCATTAGCATGTCATGTACATGCATGAACGTGGAATAACAAAGATGTTTGGAATAAAATATTTAAGTTCTGTGCGCCAGCTCCTGAGTGAGAGCAACAGCGGTTTCAGCGCTCACAAATATGAGTGTGGGTCATTAAAAGTATGTCTTCTCAAGTACTGTACAAATATAACGTAGCCTACTTCTATTGTTCTTTTCAGTTTATGTGTTTACACCACAGAGCCAGTCAAACTTTAGGATGCGCTTCATCCGACACAGTTATTAGTTTACTACATCCAAATCATTTATGAAAACTAAAATCAGATGTTCAACATGATGCTGTTGATGTCATCAAACAAACGAAATCGATAAAAATCAGTAATAAGAATCTTTTTCTAATACTTTCATTAAAGTACATTTTTTATTGCAAGAGCGGAGACTTAACATAAGACACTTTTAGTGAGTTTGTTAGCGAAGAGATTGTCCACCTCTTTGTCTCTTTCAAAGGTGGATAAATGACAAACACACACACACACACACACACATCTATGACCTCTTTGGTAGACACTACCCGTTCGGTACCCCTCACTAACCCGGTGCCAGTCTAACGCCACCTTAATGCCGAGCCTGCCAGACGTATGTCACATCAGAGCAGACCCTGTGTCAACTCCTCACAGTACATATGCCAACCCGATGCCCTCCACATGCCAACCTCATGCTACATTGGTAGCAATCCTCAGACAACAATATGCCAACGAAGGACCTCTGCTTGGCCCAGAGTGCAAATCCCTCAGCAGCGGGCACCGGGCGACACTGTATGTAAGTGGAAAAGGTCAGAAGTCACTGGTGAATGAGGGTTCAAAGACAAATCTGTCGTTTTGGTTCTTCTTCAGTGGATGCAATTAGCAGTAAAATCCTTCTCCCAAGCCCCGCTTAAGCTCTAATCTCAGAGTCTGTAGGTTTCCTCCAGTCTGGTTGTCGACCAGCCTGTCTCCCACCAAAGCCCCTCACCTCTGTCTCTCTCTCTCTCTCTCTCTCTCTCTCCTGATGCCTGCTGGCACTTTGGGAGCAGTGCCCCTCCAATCCCCATACCCCACCCCACTCCCCCCAAACTCTACTACCCAGCCCCCCTTACCGTGCTCCCACCCCTCCCTCCTCCTCCTCCTCCTCTGGATGCCAGCCGACGGCCCTCACAGTGTGGCACGCCATCTGCTGCCGCCCGCCCCGGCAACCCATCCAACCCTCCCCTCTTTGCTAACTCTACCCCCCACCCCTGCAGACAGCAGCTACCCACAATCCTCCTCTGCCTCAGCCGCGCGGCACATAGAACAGGAGGCTTTCGCACAGATCACTTCACCCCCCGATGCCCCTGCCAGAAAGGAGGAAACTGGGGAAAGTGTGTGTGTGTGTGTGTGTGTGTGTGTGTGTGTGGTGGGGGAGCTTATGGATGAAATAGTCAAGCTTTCAGTTCTGTGTGTAAATAAAATCAACATACATGTACACCATGAAGTACAGGTACTTCTAGTTGACTTCACCGTGTCTTCTCAGACACAATGCTAAACGCAGTCCTCAGTTTAGAAGTCGACCCACACGGAGACTCACTCTCTTCATTGACAACGGACACATCTGGGCCTCTGAGTTAAACCGTGTGTAAAATATGTTTGTTTTCCTTCACTGAAAATCACAGGTTGTGTCATGAACACACAGGTGAGTGAAACCTGCACACGCATTCAGTCAACACTGTTATTTTGTTGAGAACAAAAAGATGCCCTGCCACAGGGGTAGCTAAACTGACATCACAGCAAATCCTGAAACCTCTCTATGGACACACACACACACACACACTGCTGCTGTCTGGGATCTGATGGGGTCTTTGTGGCAAAGCTCTCTGATCACTCCTTAGCTTTGACAGAGAGAGAGAAATAAGATGAGAGACATTAATCTATAGTGGGAACATTGGAGAAAGAGAGAGAGCAGAGCTTCATCCATCTTGTGTGGGTATGGAGCTTCATGGCTGGCACTCTATCCATCAATGAGCGCAACATTAACTCTCTGGATCAGAACCAACATCCCCAGATCTCGCTCCATCTTTCTTCCCCTCCCATCACTCTGCTGCATACACACACACACACACACCATTAGTATTCCATTGACATCCATGAAAAACCTCAACATCTACCTCTCCACCTTCCTCTCTCTCTCTCTCTCTCACACACACACACCAAAAAATCCTTTTCTTTTCTGCAATCATCCCAAAATCTCCCATTCTATTGAAAATCAAAGTGATATTTTTATATTTTGCCTGGTTGGTGGAGTGTCTTTCTTCTCTCTCTCCCTATCTTCACACACCCTCGCCACCTAAACAGCTAACTTCCTCAGCTCCCTCTGATGTTTAACTTGTCTCCATTCCTCTTTTCTCCTCTCTAGACCTCCTCTCTCCGCGGAGCCGCCTCATCCTCTCCTCTCTTTGTCTCTCTCCCTGTTGGTGTTAATAATTTAACTACTGAGCTGCTGCAGAGCTGGCTTCCATCCAGGCTTCATATTGGCACTGTCTGTCTATTTATGACACTGTGTGGTGGCGCACATGTGTGGGATGTGCTACAGTGAGAGGAGGCCTGGATCTGTGTGTGTGTGTGTGTGGGTGAGGACGTGCATGTGTTTCCCTATTAGACTCCAGCCAATAGCAAATTAGCCTCCAAAGCTGCAAGACTGTCGCCTAAATTGAAGTTAGAAAAAGAGACGAACACTGATTTTTCCTCCAGAGCACAGAGTGGTTTGTATTAGTCAGTGAGTGGGACACTTAGACAACAGCCAATCACAAATGATATATTAATAGCCGACAGTTTACTAGACTTTCAGGTTATGTTTATTATGTGTGATGTAATAGTAGTGGGTGTGATGTTTTTATTCAGGCTTCTCTGCGAGCATATTTAAAATGGTTTACTAATTTAAAATAAGACTAACAAACTGTCAGTTATTGCTTTACAAAGTAAATGTTCCTATTGATTTTATAATTTTGCTGCGATTATGTTAAATTACATATCTGCACTGTCACATTCAACCTGGCAGAAAAGAAATAATGATGAAGAAATTCAATAAAGGAGGAGCCATTTCAGGACATGCTGTTCAAAACACAAATAAAAATGTTGTTATGAACAAAACTGTGTTGAGCTGGAACTTGTTGCTAAATTAAATTTCACATTAACTCCATTCTGTCAGTACTTACCCTAATCCATTCCCCACATTACCTGAGATCCCTACACTATCTACTGATCTGAAAAAAGCATCTGAAGCAGGTGTGTGACACGGTGTGCCTCCCACACCTCTCACCCTCCTACAGTCGTGCCCACAAGAGAGCTCTGCTGGGTAAAACCAGTGCAAGACGCTTACGATATTCATTTATTCTTCCCTTGCATCATCGATCGTTTTGTTTTACGTTCTTCAGAAAAATCTGCTGTCCTCTGTCGGAGTCTAAAAATATCTGCTCACATGAGACGATACAGCATTATAGCCTTCGCTGGGATGCATAGTAAACAGACATATGCAAGGGTGCCCACCGCTTCACCTTATTTAAATTTGATATTTCATAAGGGCCTTTCACACTTGCTGGGAAACATAAACACACAATGAGAGTCTGCGTGCATACACAGAACCTGCACTGTCATTAATTGCAGCGAGGGAGGGAGGTCACTGTACCAGACGGTGTTTGTGTGTCTGTGTGCACGTTTGTGTGCTCGCATGACAGTGGATAGTGTGCTCACATGTATGTGAGTGTGCATGTCAAATGGGGAAGGGAACACACACACACACACACCGGTGTTGACAGGTGGCTGTGGTAAAGAGGTGGTCCCTGAGCTGGGCTCTGCCTGTCTCTGGCTGAGAAAGAGAGGAATAAAAAGCTCCCAGCAGCTGTCGCCCTAATTCCTCTAACACGGTGCTTGTGCTCTGATTAGAAAACAGATCTGGCCTCTAATTTACTCCTGACACCAGCTAATGCTCTATATCTCAATCGCTTCGTCCCCACTCGCCACTGACCTGCCTGGCTGGACACACACACCTAGTGGCTCAGAAAGGTAGGAAACAGCACATGCTGGTACACGAAATAAGCAATAAGAGGCCTGGGCTGCTCCTCTGGCATTAGACACACAAGTACTGTTTGAAGATTTGAAAATTGACAGTTGTTAGTTTGGGAGACATCAATCCAGGCCTGAAGAGTCAGTTGTGTTGCTTCACGGCGACATCTACCAGAGCTTCCTTCTAAATAATATGTGAAATAAAGTCATTCTTATGGTTGTTCCTAACAGTACTGGATTTTAAACTCTATGTTTTGTTAATTATTGGAGCGTAGGGGACATATTTAAAAATAGTTTTTAACTGTTCTTGTTTATACCAGTCATGACAACACTGACAAAAGCAAAGCGTAGCAAGATAAATTCTTTTTTTATGCATTTTTAGCCTTTTTAATTCTAATAGTGAAAAACTGTGATGCCAAACTGAAAGAAGAAGCCAAAAAAGTGTGAGGCAAAGTCGTGAAACTTATGTTACAGCGCAGCATGTACAAGTCAAAATGTTTTAAACCACGAAGGTCTTGTTAAATTTATTCCAAGCTGTGTGTTAGAAACAAAAAAAGCCATTCTATTATTCATTCTTGCAGGTTATTGTATGTTAAGTGATCACGTAGCTGTATATAGTAGAGTTTGAGTGAATGGTTGAGAGAATGTGAAGGGATTTCTGTTTTGCCAGTTCTCATTCCAGCGAAGGAGGAGAGGCCGGCTGGGCGCCTGGGTGCCGTGGCAGGGTTGGCCCAGCAGGGGGCAGAGGTGTGATGCAGGGAGTGGGAGGTGACAGCTCAGTGTCACACTGCACACAGGGTGTCACCTCACCAGGCTGCAAGAGACAGAGAGAGAGAGAGAGAGAGAGAGAGAGAGACAGCAACAGGGAGAAAGTGTCAGAGGAATATCTCATCTTTTCAGTAACTTATCATGAGCATTTTTAGAGGCTGAGAGACATTTAATCAGTTCTTACATTTTCATAGCTGTGTTATTTTAGGGTTAGAAATGTAAGGTTAGAAATAGAAAGTACATTATGTTATTGTCATGAAGATAAAAGATACCAGATGATGTAACTGATAATAAATAACACAATCTATCAAATCTATCAATCTATGAGTCCATCAAACGCCTTTTTTAAAAAAACACTCCAGCGCGTTCTGCTTTGTAACAGGCTACTGCAAGGCTCGGTTTCTTTGTGTTAGTGATTCTGCGTGTGTAAAAAATCCTTTTTATTTTTTCTTTCCTCTCTCTATCCCTTGTATCTGTCTCCAGGGACTCACCTGGCATCTCTCCCTACTTTTAATTCTCGCTCTGCAAACTGCTGCTGTCTGAGCACAAGCTGGCAGCGCGTGCACCCACACACACACTCACACACTCTTGGTTTCGCAAATGCACTGTTGTAGCTTCACTCAAATAAGCAACAAAGACGCTCACACGTTCACCCCACGTCCAGTTTAAAGGCACCAACACACGTTTCTCTTGCACATCACTGTCATCAAAAATATTGGAGCGGAGCTCACAGACACATACAAGGGGCATCAGTGACACAGTACAAGTTGAATTCAAAGAGATAAACACGAATACACACACAGTGATGAAAGACTGAAATGCTTGCAGCCTCCCAGGAAACTCTCACACACACATTTCATCACAGACTGTAGCTGAGAGACACAGAGACAGCATCCCTGCCACTCAACATACAAATCCAGTATGAAAGAAAACACACACACACACACACACACACACACACACACGATGAGCCCTTAAAAACAAACATAAATCAAGGAAGTAAAAGGACGTGAACATTACACAGTCATTTGTTTATTTTGATATCTACTAGCTGCTCCTTTAATTTGGAACCAGAATAATAATGCAAAAAAAACAAATAGTCAAGCAATACATACACAGACTGACAGGCAGATGAGCTAAACATCAAAAGCAAGAAATACATTAATTAAAGACAAGTCTTATAGTGATGAATAAATAACAGGAGGGGAGAGAGAGATACAAACAGGAAGGAGAGAGGCAGGAGTGAAAGAGGAAGCAGAAAGGGAGCAGTGGTTTTGGTGAAGAGGCTTGAGGTGCAGGCGCAGAGGCTGTCACACGGGATCCTGTTTGAGTTAAACTGGCAGCCCAACAGCAAAGGTGGAAACACATTCCAGAGATTGATATCTGCGTTCAACTGTGCTGCAGGTGGAACGAGCCGGCAAGACCCAGCGTGAGGCCTGCTTGTCTTTTGAGTTTCCTACACTCTTTCTGTCTTTCTTTTTTTAATTATTTGGAGAAGGGTGTGAGTGTGAACGCAAATATGCAAATGAAACGGTTATTATTGCATTGCTCATCAAGCAGCGCGTAGCAGACATTAATAGGCTGATGAATATGCATGTGAATTTGTTAATTAAGTTAATTATTCTGCTGAAAATGCATTCGTCTTCCAAGGACATCTTCCCCAGGATTCCAACCTGCTCCGCTCATTAGTCATGCGATATTTTACACTGGGCGCTGGGACAAGAGTGTGGAAAGGGAGGGGCAGAAGGGGCCACCAGGGTTGAGATGTATACAATGTTAGGCCATCATGGGTTTCAAGTCCACTTAAGAAGAGCAGTAAGATCCTGAGGAGGACACACAATGGCATTATAATGACGCCTAATCATTCATCAGTTCCTCAGAACCGAAGGGTCAGTGAAAGAGACCAAACTCCGCATCCAGTTACAGTAGGGGATCCACACTAGTCGGGGCCAGACGTTTGCTCCCTCTCTGCTTTTCTCTTTCCTCACCAGTAATTCCCCCTCTTTGCTGCTTTTCCTCTAATTGCTTATTAAAACCCTCTTAAATGAACTTTTTGTGCCAACTTTCCAACACATTAATTAATTGTTGTAGCCAATTAAGTGTCGCTGCGCAAATGAGCTTCAGCACAAATGGTCCTGCAGGGCCCGTCCACCCCCCACCCCCACCCCCTCCTCACCACCATCACCCCACCCCCCCACCCTCTCTGACTGCTTTCCCAGCAGCCCCGTAGCCCTTAAAGCGGCAGCATCAACACAGAGACGGAGAGAGAGGCAGAGTCATTTTGTGTTGCTCGTGAAGTTCTTGGAATTGAATCAATAATGAGAGGCAGACCCCTTGCAAAACTACTTTGGTTTGCAGAAGTGCAGCATCATGTGGAGAGGGTGATGTACTTTTAGCTGAAATGGAGATAAGTGTAAAAAGAATATGTCGAAGAGAGATTTGAAAAAGTCAGGTTTTTTCTTTTCAGTCTGTTTTCCACTGTTGATTATTATTAAAGCAGAAACAGCAAACACACTTTAATTTATCGATTATATAAAGAAGTGTTTATTATAGTTCCATGACCCAGCAACAGTGGCTTTTCAGAAATCCAGCACGCATCTGAAATGTCTGGCCATTTCAACAGCCTCCTAAAAACTCTGGCTGACGTCACTGATGCTGATCCATCAAGAAAAATAACGAGCGTGTGTGTTCCCACAAAACTATAAACCCAGAAGAAATGTAGATGCTGTTATGGCATCAATAAAACATGCTGTTGCAGCAGTAAAGTGTATATCTTCTGCAGGGATAAAGTCAATCAATTTGTGAAATATCACATAAATAAAGATGTAGCCATAAACTAAATGACTGACATTAAATTCTGTCTGACATAAGACAAAGGAGGAATCTGATGAAGACGGCACACTTTGCTGTACTACCCAGGATGCATTCATAATTCCTTTCTTTATGATGTTTGACTATAAAGGTGAATGGATGCAAATATCCAGGGGGAAAAATGATTTTTTTATAACTTATTATAGCTTTTTTTAAATGTTCAGTTTGCGATTCAGGCTTTACATTCACATTACATCTGTGATCACGCACATTCAATGTGTGTCTGTGGGAGACGTTTCAGCGAGTTTACACATAATCACTGATCAAACAGCCTCAGTTATCATACTCATCAAGCCAGAGGATCGCAACAGTGGCCCCCACACAGACACACACACACAGGCTGGTAGAAGGACAGGCACACACAGGATATCAGGCAATTAAAAGGAGGCAATATTGAAGCTTTTTTTATTTTTTCTACAGAGAAAGCGACTAGAATAAAGAGGAGAAGCGGGAGAAACGACTGACTTTATGGACTGCTTCAGCTGCACAATCCATAAATGCTTCGACAGATGTCTACAGAGGACCGCATCAGCCTCATCGCAAACTCGAGCGGTTTACTTTCCAATGTTAACACGATCACGGCATTAATAAATCTAAATCTAAAACGAGTGTTAAAGCAGCTTGAAGGTTTCTATGAATATCTTCCCACAAATGGAAATTAAATTTTAATATCTTACTTTTTCCCTAAAGGACCACTTAATGCTTGCAGTCCTTATTTGTCCATCGATCTTGTCTGCACCATCCCAGTCTTTCCTCTTCTTTTTGCATCCTCACTGGGTTTGCTGCCGAACTAAAATGTAGCGCCAGTAGAGAGAGTGGTTTGCTAGGCACTTTACCAAGATCCCTACATTGTTCCATGTGAAAAGTTGAAAGATCATAATCCAAACTGTGACGCAAGTGTTTGACATAAAACCAGTGTCTCAAAGATCAGTATCCACACTTCTGACAACAAAAAAACACTACTGACAACAGAAATGTTTGCTTCACTCAGATGTCATGACGATCCCTGGACTAGGCAGGTAAATGAGGAGCTGCTTTTTGCTCAGGGTTTCTCGTGGATATCCAGCAGCTAGGATTATGGTGAAGTATGTGTATATTAACACATTTGGGGAGGATAATCAACTTGCATAGAGACCGAGAAAACAGTGATAAAAAATACACTTTTCATGAATAAAAATTGGCATTAACTGACTGAAACGGGCTGTCAATCATGTCACTATTTGTCTGGACGTCCACCAAAAATCACTGTAGCCGACAGTGGAGCGGCAGCATCCAAAATGGCTGTCGCCATCTCTCGTCTCTGCCATAGCGACTGTGTACTTCAGACTGGCAGCGTGGCACATTTATGGGCATTCCCCATAAGGTGCCGTTCTGATTGATGGCACAGCCGCATGCACCTCCCTCTCTTCACTTCTCAGGCCTGATTTATTCGTCTAGTCTCTGTGACTTGGCACTGGCATAACCCACTACTTCTCCAGTGGAAACTCCCTGCAGGCACATTCACTATTATTTGGAGTCCCAGTGGGTGAAGGCATCAGACAGAAACATACATTCACACACACACACACACACACACACACAGAGCAGCATCTCATCTCACTCACACTGGGCCTGTGCTAGAGGGCAGGTGAGTCTCCTACTGTCTCCACTCTGAAAGGATCTCTCACCCAGAGGGCTCAGCTGCTTGGTGGGCCAGAGTGGTAAGCGGCTTTGTAAGCCTGCCAAGTGAGGAACTGGTCTGGGTATGCATGAGGCCAATCCTAGAACACGCAGAAGCGTACACACTTCAACACACACAGGCAGTCTGCACAAATACTGCAGCTTTTGCTCTTTGCCAATCTGCAGTTTATGTTTCTTGTTTGCCTGTCAGGCTCTTCATAAAGAGATCAACTTTAGTGTTGAAAGAATTAACACATAAATAAAACTGATGCATAGGGACCACCTGATTTCACTGTCTGGCTTGGTACATACTAAACAACAGGAACTAAATAGTAATAAAACTACTGTGCTCACAGCAACGTTAAATTAAATTGGAACACTTGTGCAAATATATCCACCTATATATAATATATATAGATATATATAAATATATATATGCACATACAGAGATACATATATCTAACAACACAATCCAGCAGACAAATTATGCATCTGTTGAAGAAGGACTCTGACATACAACAGATTGCGTAAAAAAATAATTCATATTTTCATAAGCATGAAAACTCTGAAATAAAGAAAACTGCTGTGAATACTATACAAATAGATCAAACTGAATTCTGGCAAAAATAGTTGCAAAACATTTTCCTGTTTAGGATGTAGTTACACAAAATTTAGTTAATATGAATAATGTAGCTTAAATTCCATTTTGATTACACCCATGTCTCTATGATCAATGGTCTCTGGTAAAAGTAATATCTAATGTTCAAGCAGCCAATAAAATTGAAAATGAGTTAAAAACCCCAAAGTCTAACTTGGTTTAATGTGTAGTCCTCCACTTTGATGAGGCCTAGCTGCGGCCTAACTGTGTGGACCTCTGTAGTTTGAGGTGCAGCATGAGTGAATGTCTACCATCTAGTGGCTGATGGATAAACATTCAGAAACACCAGGAGAGACGATTCCACTGGTCGCATAACTTCCTTTAATAAACTGAACCAAGAAAACACATATTACAAAATATTTTTTTTCTTTTTACAGACACATCAAACCATTTCCTCTCCCCTTTCCTTTTCCAAAGCAAAAAATGTAACAATGGACCATTGTTTTTTTCCCAACATGGATCATTTTCTTTATGTAGAAAATAACTGGATCAAAACAGAAAAAGCTTGTTTCACGATTTGGCAGGGAGGCGCGGGCCGGACATATTACACAAGCTTTCATAGTCCACCAGGGAAAACCTGGAAAAGTCTGCTTTTGTGTATGTTTCTAGCCTTAACTTTCAACTAGAGTGTGTGCGTATTATGAAGCGCTCTATCATGCACCAAGGAGCTACAACATTAACTCCTCCTGGTTTTAATGCTGTGGTAGACAGACGTCAGCATGGGAACTCTGATGCTGATCTTAGCCAGCATCTCGTTTTTCCATGCTGAGTCATGTGCACCACAACATTAAGGTTTATTGTTATAGCTAATCGGTGTAAAATCATAATTGAATCCATCTTTGAGACAAGAACACGAGTACTATATTCTTAGGTTTGTTACAACATATAGGTGTACTGAATGTAA
Source organism: Microctenopoma steveboyesi (assembly GCA_032359275.1). Classification (NCBI taxonomy): domain Eukaryota; kingdom Metazoa; phylum Chordata; class Actinopteri; order Anabantiformes; family Anabantidae; genus Microctenopoma; species Microctenopoma steveboyesi. Next base: position 7,274,473 of record JAUMHF010000025.1, read on the forward strand.
AGGAAGGAAAATCTTCAGGTGGGCTATGAACACACTGACGTATAGTTGTATCGATGACAGCTGGTATATATTATGAAACAGACTTTGGCAAAAAAAAAAAAAGAAAAAGAAGAAAACTAACCAAATATGCAGTTGTGCAGAAGTACACTGTTGTAGGTGCCATTCAAAAGCATAAACTTAGCCCATGATTCCCGAATAGGCGCTCAGGTCATTCAGGAGTTATTAGGTCACAAAGGAGCCACGAGCTGAAAGCAGAGGAGCTAGCCTGCACATACGCTTCAACGGGAAACTCAAAGTCCTCCAGTGTTATTTTCACTGCCTCCAACCTATCCATACACAGTATTTTAGCGTCAAGGACAATAACTGGTCTCCAACACACCGACAGCCTTTTAGAAAAGCGGGCACTGCAGTGGACGTGACAATCAGTTGTTTTGTGTGTGTGTGTGTGTGTGGGGGGGGGGGGTCACAGCTGCTTGCAAAGCTGAGTGTCAGCTGCGTGGCACTCAATTTAGAAGCTAAACCTGACTCAAGTCAAGACCATTTGTAAAGAAGGAATGACCAAGACAGTGCAGTGGTTACCGTGACTACTGGGACTGTTCAAGGTCCAACACCAGGTCAAAATGCAGCCAATAAAATGACACAACAGCTCATTTTAAGGACAGTGATGGTCGTGACCACACTTGAAAAGGCCCTTGTATATCTTTCTTTCAGACATTCATCTCTTAACATTTGATTCAGCTTTCACTACCTGCTCATGGTCCAGTGAGTCATAATCTGTAGGGGTCCTTCTGCCTTTCCCTTCAGGCCAGGACTTCTGGCACCATCCCAAGTTATGCAGGTCTGTCTCACCAGGGGACTGACGGTCAGCGAGCAGCTCCATGGGAAAAGCGGAGGTCCTGGTCCTTTGGGAACTGTGCTGTAGTGGTAGGAGTAGCAGTCACCAGTCCTGCTGGGGACTCAGCAGCAGCTGAAGGTTTAGGCGAAGAGTCTGCAACCCAGGGAGGTGGGGGCTGGCCTCGGGCTGGAGCATCTACAGCCGGAGAAGGAGTCTTGCTGCGCTGAGAGGCCCCAGCGTCCGTGTCTTGCTGAGAGATGAGCTGGAGCAAGGCAGCTGCCATAGCAGGGCTGATGTCCTGGCTGTGTTGGGTTTCTGACTCAGCCTGCTGAGCATTTCCAAGTAGAGGAGCAGATGGAGGTGGCCCAGGTGGAGAAGGTGGACGCTGCTTGCTAGATGGAGGCACCTGGTTGGCCCCAGGCTGTTTCCTTTTTGATATTGCACCATCTGAAGCAGCCAAACAGGAAACAGGACAATATATTAGATATCAAGGTAAATCACAAGGCACGTTTCACATAACGTTCACATATGACCCCAGATTAAAAATATTATGATCAATGTACGATGGTTTTGTTTTTTTCCTGGTGTTACAGGATTGAAATTCCTACCTTCACCACAAGAGGGAGGGAACATTACTCTAACTGCACCTTCACATGAAGTATATTTTAGCACTATAAGAGCTTTAGAATAAGAATAATTGAAACAATTAGTACTGCAGCAGTCAGTTTTGACTTTTGACTGTGAACATAGTCACTGTGTTATAACCGTCCTACACAAAATATAAATCCATCAAACTATTGGGACTTCTGTATTTTGAAATGGAAAAAATGCTTATTTTAAAGTGACTAGTTATCAATCAATGTTTATTAAATACAGTAAAGCATTAACATTTTTCACTGTACAGATGTCAAACGTCACCAGGCAGAAAATGCATTCTTGAATCCACGGCATGTATTTGTCCCCCCTGCAAAAAAGAAACTGTACTAAAAGAAAAGGAAGATGTGGGAACACAATGCACAGCTGGATGAACAAGAATGGCGACTGTAGGAGATGTTTGTGTTTTACGGGGCAGGACAAGATCGCTAAATCAGATTTTTCCTTTTTAAACTAGAGGACTTTAAAGCCTGGGTGCAGGCCATAAGAGTTTCAGAGAAAAATTAGCAGAAGACGACATGGTTACCACTCCAGTGTCGGCAGCATACTGAACAGTTTTATTCATCTCGAGAACCACATTTTAAACTAATACCTAAGTGAACAGGTAAATAATAGTGACAAACCAAAAGTTGAAAGTAACACATGCAGGTGACACCTAAAGACTGAAACATTTATTTTCACTTGATAATTTATTAGACTTGCTTTATAAAAAGGCTGACATTACAAACTGCTTAAAGCGACACTGCTTCCAGTGAAGAATCCATGAAACCTTTATCCATTATCCAAGTTTTATAATGAAAATGAAGTGAGGGAGAAAAGAAAACACGTGGAGGGACAGATACAGAAACCAAGACCGTGAGAAATAAACAAGAAGAGGGAGACATGTGGAAGGGAACAATACAGTGTGAACCTTTCACTCAAATGAATGACACTACACCTTCTTCTGGTTTATTTAATACACCAGTAAGAGATCTCCATGTGCACCAAACCTTTACCTGGTTACCACGGTCACAAGAAGACAAACTGAACATTTTTCCACGTTTTTCTTCTGCACTTCTGCTGATGGGAAAAGGAGATTATGTGGTTTGAGGAATGTCAGGGATAAAGGTAGGGGTGGGGGGGAAGCCAGACAGCTCTAACAGCTGGATTTATTTGGACAAGTTGTAATTTTGTGGCCATCATCAGTTGGTCTGAATTGTAATTATTACTTTGATAAAGCATATAGTAACCTTCTCAGTCAGCATCTGTTTGTTCTCTGCCCTGCTCGCCTCATTCTTCAAGTCCCCAGTACATTCTACCCAACCCTGGCTGCCATTCTTTTACCTCCCCCTAAAGACTAAACCCAGACTTGCCCTTGTGATCAGTAGTAGAGGCGGACGACCCGCGCGTTAAGGCCTCCTCTGACTGGATGCCATTGCTTTCATCTCCTTGCTCATCTGTCTGAGACTTGATGATGTGGCCCAGAATAAGAGCCAGCAGGTTGGCCTGTTCTTCTTGGCTGAGTGACGGGTCTCCGGATGTTGGTGAGGGCTCCTGGGGTTCAGGAGGCGGCTCTGGGGGCTGGGACCTGGCACCGGACTGGGTCTGATCCTCTTGAGCACCCTGGTGGTCAGAGGCTTCACTTAGAGCAGACAGCGTCTGGCTGAGACTCTCTGAATTAGAGAGGTTGAGGAGCTGGGCAGCCTGAGGCAAGCTGAGATCCGTCTGTCCCTGGAGCAGTTTCAGCAGCACCGCCATCTCAGTCTGGTTCAACTGCTCTGCAGCAGCTCCCAGGCCTGAACACACAGCCACACAACCAGAATTACATGATGGAAATGCAACACAGAGGGGTCAATTTCTTCCACAACATCTAAACCACTTTCCACTTGCAAGCAGTGGACGTTATGCAGAGAAACTGCAGCTCTGTCAACAGAGAGGGGTTAGAACACCAACCAATAAACACAATGGCCCTGAGTTCTCCATCTGCTTCTCTCTCATTTCTTTCCATCTCTACACTGTTACTATCTAATAAAAAGGTAGAAACAGCCCTAACCAACAACTATAAAGAAAAAACTAAAAAGAACAGTACTTATATGAAGTTATTCTGGACACTTCCCTATCTGGATTTTTTTTATATCAATGTTACCAAATCTGCACATGTAACAAAATACTGAACCATTACAGGTCCTTCTCAAAAAATTAGCATATTGTGATGAAGTTCATTATTTTCTGTAATGTACTGATAAACATTAGACTGTCAT
>JAUMHF010000025.1:7278301-7306652 GCA_032359275.1 Microctenopoma steveboyesi
AGTCTAATGTTTATCAGTAAATTACAGAAAATAATGAACTTTATCACAATATGCTAATTTTTTTAGAAGGACCTGTAAATAAAAAGGCTATGCGAGAGTGCTTTGTGGTGCGTGTGACAGGTGGATGTTACCTGACAACTCACTCTCTAAATTGGCTGTGGAGGGCAGTTTGGAAGGTGGAGGCGGCGGGGCACCAGCCGGGCTGGTCTGAGAGCGACTGTTCTCTCCACTCGAGGCTCCAGTCACGTCTTTACGGGGCACTTTGGGCACAGGCACATCTTCGGGCTGCCCACTCTGACGTGCACGCCGTCTCTTCTTACTCCACAATTCATGGCAGTCCTGATGGTGAGGAAGACTGGAGGCAGAGAGAGCAGACATGACAATACATTATAAAAACAGCAATTATGAGAGGTGTGAGTTACCAATTCAAAGCACAATTAGAAAGGTTCTGCACCATCTTTAAATAGTTAGTCAGTATATCAGATTGTAGGTCTGTTATTCAAAGTCGGAAACACTGTGATAACATGAAGACAGGGGCTGGGAGCTACTGACTCTGGCGGCGGCATCTTGCTGGGTTCCACGTCACACAGGAAGTCACTGATGAGAGCCTGTTCTGATGTGCATCGACGTGCAGGGTCAAGAGTCAGCATTCGATCAAGCAAATCCAGGGCAGAGGACGGCAAACTGTATAACGCAGGAGAGATAATTCAGCTATGGAACGAGAAACGGTAGATCACAGCTCATTTAACGAAGCGCAGCATGGCCACATACAAGGCAAACTCCTCCCGTAGTCGTCGTCTGTACTGCTTCTTGGGTTTTAAGGTGTTGAAAAGAGGAAGTCTAATGACATCAGGCCAGACAGCAGGACACGGGCTCCCACAGAGACGGCTGAAGAAAGAGACATAGATTTAGGGTGAGGATAAGAAACAGGAATAATTACTTGATACGTTCAGAGAAGGGCAGCTTTACCTTATGAGCTCCAGCTGTAAAAGTTCCTGGTTAGCTTGAAAGATGGGCTTCTTTGTGAAGAGCTCTCCCAGGATACACCTGAGTCATGAGAATAGTAGAATGGGTGGAGCTAGTAAGAAAATATACCAGGAGTATAAACCACATAGTAGCCCAGTGTTTAAATCACCGATCACAGTCATACAATGTCTGACATCGACAGTCAAAGACAAAAATGTGGGCATTAAAAAAAAAAGTGTAGGAATAATTTGCATAAAACTGGCGTCTGCTATAAACAAAGTTAAAGTTGCAGTGCAGCACAAAGGAAGCACGATGGAAATGAACCATCTCACACCTGACTGAGCTAAACTTTAAAACCTTTTAGTGACTCACATTTGCTTACAGCGAGATAGATACTTTCAATCCAAGCTTGAATACTGTTGTTCTACCTGAGCTCATGAAGCCAAACAAGAAAAAGGACATTTTCGTACTCACCCACAGCTCCAAACATCAATGGCGGGAGAGTACCGTTCCTCTCCCAGCAGGAGTTCAGGAGGCCGGTACCATAGCGTAATTACTTTATTAGTGTACGGCCGACTGGGGGCAGAGAAAGAGACAGGACAGTGAAACCGAGCATGCGTTCACAGAGGAATTATAGGTCCACATTTTCCTGCACAAATATTTCACAGAGTGACGGCGCCATCTAGTGGAAAGTCAACTTAAGTTCTACTTAATCACTGCTTCAATCATAAACGTATTTGATCATATATTAAAACCTGACTTTCACATCGACTATAGAGCACATGACGTCTACATACACTCAGGCTGTTTTCTGTCAGGCTAATACCACAGTGATATAATGGGATAAACAAAATGATAAAAATCACCAGTAGTCAGTACAGTTGTCGTGGATCTGTCATTACAGATTGTTTTCCTGTTTACAATCAACAAGTGAGCACATATATTAAGCTTTTTGATAATAATGTGGGTGCTGGAAACCAGTGAAACTGCAGTTTAGTGATGAATCTGTATGCAGCACATCCTTGCACTGTATCTAGTCTTTTTATAATACACATATAAATACGTTAAACACCACTGGCAGCTCAATGACAGCTAGTACTAACACTTTTTACTCCAGACACAGAAATAACCTGTGTGCGAACGTGTCAAGTGATCAAACAGGTATTAGCCCTCTCCCACAAATAGTTTGAAATAATAAAACACTAAGTACATTCTTGTTGTTTAGGAATGCTGAAGTACTTGTGCTATGCTGGTTTTTATCTTTATATCATTAGCATGTATGAACTCACTGTTCTTCCTTTAAACTGTATCTGACACTGCATGTATGGATATGTGCTAAACAATGCAAAAGCATATCAGAGATTAACCCGTATCGCTGATCACTCAGATACGATTATCAAACCCTCAACATTGTACTACAGTAAAGTAAAGTAAGACTTGGCAATATTTATTAAATATGCTTATGAATACTATACCAGTTTAAGGTAAATAAAATTAAGACTTTCCAGACAGGCACTGGAACAGCACCACACTTGAAAGTAAACACAAAGACCACAAATATTCATTGCTTACCTTTCCTCTGAATTGTAAAGTCGGGCCAAACCAAAGTCGGCCAGTTTGATCTGACCTCTGAACACAGAAAGACATGAACAGTGTTTAGATGCAACACCAGGGAGCAAAAGAAACCAACGTGCTGCAAAAGCTTTTCAACAGAGAGACCATGACACGTTTTCTTTTTTTGTAGCTTGTTAGGTTGTCTTTAGTTTGTGAACATTTATACTGTGCACAATCCTGCATTTTAGCTGATAGTTTCTCATGCATCAAGATGCACCTGCTATAACTATTCCTGCTTAACAAGTATCACTGACAGCCGCGACAACTAAGGACAGTAACCCATTATCCTTACCTGTTGTTGAGAAGTATGTTAGAGCATTTGATGTCTCTGTGCAGGAAGTTGTTCTTATGGCAGTAGTCCAGACCTTCCATCAGCTGGCGCATGAAGCTGCGGATGTGCTCGTGGGAGAACTGGACCAGGCCCGACTCCAGCAAGCCCATCAGGTCATGGTCCATATACTCAAACACTAGGTAAAAAGCACCTAAAAACAGAGGGAATGTGTTTTCAGAAATAAATAGTACAATTATTCACACACACAAAAAAAAGGTTTTCACATAAAATTGTCAAATGAGCAATAGTAAATATTGGCAGTGATACACTGGGCACATCTGTACTAAGACGTGTTTTTGCGTTAAAGCTTCAAGATTCATCTCTGTAGTCTCTCTCGTGTCGTTTGTCATCCGATCTTTAATAAGTGATGGCAAGTAGCTCAGTGGGTGAAGCAGTCCCACGGTGAGCGGTTTGATTCCCAGTCCCTCCTCGGCTACATGTCGTAGTAGCACCTAAATGTACTGTCTGGCAACTGTCCAATAGCTACCCTCAAATTAATTAATAAAGTATGTCATTATTATTATGATTATCATCATGCTACCATTTCCATATTCAACATGATGCAATTCAGTAAGTCTGAATTTTTACTAATAAAAGAAAAATGACCTGCTTTCACAAACTGACCTTTTCTGTATGTGTATTTCCTGTCTGGTTCTAGTTCACAGTACAGAGCACTTTCAATACACAGAAAGAAATTAAATAAAATTTGCATATGAACGTGAGGGCAGAGGATGTCAGGGCCCTGGCAGAAGTCTCAACAGTCACACCCTGTCACACTACAGCAGCCAGATTCATTTTGTAACCTGCATCTGACTTGTTTGGCTTCCCGTCTCTCCTGTAAATCCTGTAGTGTTGACAAACGTCGTAGAACCACCCGTGAGTTTACATGCTCAGCCTCCGCCATGTTTGTTGAGCTCGCCACCACTGCTCCTACAACATTTTTATCAATGCAGACATGTAACAAAGAATACATCTCCATTTCTTTCCTAAACTACCATCTATTCCCAGCTGCTCTACCAACCCACTTGCATTGTGACGATGCGTGTTCATGTATTGATACAAATAAACTACTTCAATTTCCAGGTTTTCTTGCATAAATGTCATCTGGTCACCAAGGGTGTAAATATCTATAAACAGTATCTCTAAGATGATAAAACACAGAATGATAATATGTATGTCTTAAACCCGCCTAGATTACTGCAAACGTGTTCCGTGAGGTAAAACCATAAAGTAACAGCTTAAAACTTCATTGGAGCTGGTTCATATCTGTTATTATGACCCAACCATGCACACAACGCTGAACGTGCATCGTATCCATGGCAGGACACCAAGAAGCAAGGCATTGCTCTCCAAACAAAACATTCTTGTCCACCTAAGCATCCCATCAGTTAAGTATTAAGGAAGCTGTTTCTGGCCTGGACTGCTTACCCTTGTGGTGGATAAATTCTCAAGTATCCTCCAGGATCATTTCAAGTCTGTCTGTTAGATGAAGCTCAGGTGAAGCTGACTTTCAAACCTACACATTCAGTAAATCTACAACAGAGAGACAAACTCCACCCTTTGGATTGTACCAGTCAGACCTCAAACCAATAAAGATGCTGTGGAAGGACCTCAAGAGAGTCATTCACACCGGATCACTGAAGAACAAGGTTGAGATGAAGCAGTTCAGTCAGGAAGAATGTGAGGTCCAATCTGCAGCTACAGGAAGAGCTTGCTTGGGGTTATTGCTGCCAACACAGTTTCATCTACCTTTTCTGCTGTATGTTTAATGTGTTTAAGGTTGGCGTAGATTCACTTCCTGAAAAGTGACCAGAAGTCAGTCAGGACAAACTTTTGAGTGAATGGAGTAAACCTTTAAATGTAGGAGTTTTTGGATGTGACCTGCAACCTAGAGCTTCTTTCCAGCTTTTACCAAAACATTCTGTCCCGCAGCAGCAAAGGCCAGAAATCATATTCTGACATCAAACTCCCACATCTAAGGATTCCAATATTAGTCTAATTCCAACTGAGGCTTCAACATATACAGCTGAATATAGCCAATATCTCCATATGCTATTATGGGTTTTCAACTGTAAAGTGGACATGGTGGGCGGAGCCATGAGGCTGCATCTAACGAGTATTCATAGATCCCGGAATATACAGTGGAAACAAACGAGACCTTCTTCCCATGCCTTTGAGGTGTTCGCTGCAGTTTGTGTGGAAAGAAAGTTAGAAAGCGTGTTTATATATGCCTTAAAAATGTGACTAAAGGTGGAGCTTACTACTTACCTTTGTCCTTTTTAAAGTCGAGTGCATCTTGCTTGTCAGTCACAATCTCCTTCATGTTGACAACGCTGCGGTGTTTCAGCTGCCGCAAGATCTTGATCTCTCTGATGGCTGTGATGGGGAATCCCTCCTTTTCATTGTCTAAACGCACTTTCTTCAGAGCCACCAGTTCACCTGGAATAGTCGGAGAGAGCATTCAGAAACCCAGTTAGGTCCATAATCTGAAGGCTAAATCTGTAAATACAGATAGTATAGTGAAAAAAAGTAGCAGTAGAAGATGGGCCGTTCAAGCTTAAATGCTATTTCACAACACCGATCTTGTCACAGCAAGTTGTAGTGAGTGTGCAAAACATTGCTGACAGTACCAGCTGCTTGCCTGGCACCATGTTGCTAATGTTGTCTTGTACGCGTGCTCTGACTTTACCTGTGAACAATGTGCTCACATTCGCCAGGTTTTCAGCTGTCTGCTGTAGTCTCAAGAAGATCGCTCTGTATTTTCTGGTTGTTTATTTAATGGCTGGTGACTGTCGCATACAATTTAGCTGTAAGTGCTGTCCACGCTTCCCTGTTCTGACACCTATTCACACGCAGTCATAGTGTGACATGTGATAATGTGACTCAAAACTCATTGCCCGTACCTACAGAAACGTCCACAAAATACTGCCTTACCAGTGTCTTTGTCCTTGGCCTTGTACACTTGACCATAAGTGCCTTCACCTATGATGCCAATTATATCAAATTTATCTACACAGCGCTTGCCCCAGTCACTCTGGGTATGTTTGCGCTCTCCGTACCGTGGGCAGCAAATCCTGGAAACCAGGAAAAAGAACAAACATTAAAGACTGAGAAATGAACAAATGGACGTGGGAGAGTAATAAAAGAAACTGACTTTGGTCTCTTCTTAAGGGTTGGCTGGGGTAGGGGAGAAGCCAGTCGGACAGGGGACTGTGGGGGTGATGAGTTAGCTCCAGACAGAGTGGGTGGTAAAGGTAGGTCGATGAGTGATGGGCGGCTGCGAACTTCCTTCTCCTTCCTTGATAGCCTCTGTGGAGGGGTGGACTTCTTTGGACTGTAAGTGACAAGTACAAATTGTTTTAGATACATTTTGAAAAACTGGAAATTCATTCCAGTGTGAAAGACCTGTTTAGCTGCAGAAATGTGGACAAAGATGGGCAACACGGTAGTCACAGCACACTGTGACTCAGAGCGAGCCTCTGTTAGGGGTCCTCACCTGTCCTGAGCGTTTCCAAGCAGTGCAGGCGGTAAAGGCAGGGGGGGCAGAGTCGACGTCTTGTGAAGCGCGGCCTGGCGGACAGGGCTTCGTGTGGGAACAGCAGCTGGCGATTTGGCCTGGGATGCGGTGGAGGGTGCAGGGGGCTGAATACTTTCTGTCTGAGGTGCCGGTGGTGGTGGTGGAACCTGCGTGGCCGAACTAGATGGCACAGAAGGAGAGGGCTGAGAAGGGGCTGGTGAGATGGTGGAAGAGGAGGGAGGCGGTGCAGTAGCTTGATCTTCCCTGACTGGTACGTCCACTAACTGTAACTGTGTGGGTGGTGGGGGTGGAGGTTCTGCCGCTGCTGCAGAGTCTCTTTCTGGCTGTGAAGCTTCAGCTTTAGCAGGCCGTGAAGATAGTGGGCCAGCACATTTTCGTGCTGACGGAGGAGGGGAGGCACCACCACTGGTGGCACGAGCAGCCGCCTCAGCAGCCTGGCGTTCCTTCTTCCTGCGAGTCAGCTCTGCTCCCAGACTGGAGTTAAGCGGCAGTCGGGATGACGGAGGGGAGCGGCTAGTCGGCCGGCTGCTGTGGGAGCTGGCCCCTGCCCCACCAGAAGTAGTATGCCTCTTACTACGAGTACGAGAGGAGGAGCGATGAGATGAAGAATATTGAAGGGGGGAGCGACTCCTGGAGCGACCCGAGCGCCTAAAAAAATACAACGACAACAGTTTAACATCAGTCACAAACAATTTTGCCTCTTTTACAATTTCCTGAAATTGTAGAAAACAGACAACGGGATACATTGATTTAAAGGGCACAGAGAGCAGTTATCCGATCACATCACAATAAAATGTAAAACCTTTAAAATATCAAACATTACCAACATAAGTGAGCAAGCAATGAAACTGTGATAACTAAAGATTTGCTTCAGCTTTCTAGTTCATTGTTGTCTCCTTTCAAGACCAGACATGTTGATGAAAGACATATGCAATACAGATTTATCTCTGAGCTCTATCACTCTGTTGGTACCAAAAAGTTATCTCTCCTCCTTAGCAGCTCTATCTCTCCAAACAACTTGCCAACTGAAAACAACGACATGTCACGTTTTTAAAGTTCTTTGAATTTAATTTGATAAAGAACACTGAACAACTAAAATATAATCCTTTGGTTCTTGTTCAATTAAAAACACAGGCCAGGGTTGCTGTGCCTAAAGCTCCTCAGCATAACCGTAGATTAGGGCTTACTGACATCTGCAGAAAGTAAAATGGTTTAAGATAAACTGCAGCTCCCTCCTTCAAACCGTTACCCCCTGGTTTTCATCTAAGAGGTGTTGGGAAAAGAACATACAGTGCATCACCAGTCTTATGAACAGAGGTGTTTTAACCATGAATGGCAGAAGAAGGGCTCTGCAAATTCAACAGGTCTCATGTTTAAGATCCCAGTTGGTAGGAACCTGACTGAAACCAACCAAAGACATGTCAGAACTATGCAAAACTACTGCCAAATTTAGCATACTAGGAAAATTGTCCTCTGTTCGATGAAACACTCAACATGACCCCTGATATTCTAGGCTTCATTTATCAACACGTGGATGCTCTTGCACAAGGAGTTAGACTTATACTCACCGGGACATGGGGCTAGTGCTGGAGGACCTGCGGGTACCATAAGGACTAATGGAGCGCCTCCTTGAATAAGGGCTGCTGTCCCTCTCATAGCTGGAAGACCTGTGTCTGCTGCCATAGGGGCTGTCTGAGCGCTGTCTGCTGCGCCGGGACATATCACCGTAGGGACTAGGGCTCTGTGGAGCCACCCTCCGCCTGGTGTACGCGTCATCCCCCTGCTGCCCATACCCACTGCCCAGTGGACTCTCACTACCAGCCCCTCTCCTTGGACTCGGTGACAGCGCAGAGCTGGTACCCTTCCTGCGGGGACTACCCCTGCTTGAAGACTTGCTTTTAGGGCTCGCTTTGTGGCTCTTGGAGGACTTGCGGTGGCCCCTGTCCGCCCGGCCCCTCTGGGAGGAGCCGCAGGTGCCCTCCCCTCGGCCTTCTCGCCGCTGCTGCCTGTCCTTGCGGGGCTTCGCTGAGCGGCTGCTCTCCTTGCTGCGTGATGAGGACGTGGAGGACGTAGTGCTACCTACACTGGCCGCAGGTTGTATCTGGGAGGAAAGCATCTGCTCCCCGCGTTTAGAGTCCACTTCTGGCTGGATCTGACGTTTAGACGAGGAGACTGATGAGGCTGCCTTCTCCTTGATTTTTCCAGAGTTCCCCTTCTCCCGGTCTTTGCTGCTCTTTTTCTTGTACCCACGTTCCCCATTCCCAGGGTCTCTAACTTTATTAGGGTCCTTGGACTTTTTTCGCGAGTGTCTGTGACCCCTGTCCTCTCTCCCGCCAGCTTCTCTAGCGATATCTTCCCTGTCGTTGTCCGGTGAGAGCTCCAGGCGTTCCCCGGTCCCCCTCTCAGAGGGTCTGGAAGACGGTGGGTCGGAGAAAGTGTCCGAGTCGGAGCTGATATCGTCGTACTCCACCAGAGGCTTCACCGGGTTGACACCAGGAGGCGCCGTATCGCCGAGGGTAAAATCTTCGGGTCCCGGTGCCGCCGAGAATTCCCGACTAAGTTTGTTTGACTTATGTCTTTTGCGTCTCGAAGACGACAGTGAAGATTTTAACTGTACCTTGCTTTCTTTACTGGTCATGTCTCCCGTCGTGGTGTGAGTTGGGGCCTGGGTCTGGTGTGACACACCGCTGACGCTAGATTCCGGCTTCCTCTTGGTCCCATGGTGTCGGTCCGACCCAGGCATCCCTCACGCCGGCGTCGGTACCTCTCCTGCGACTGGGCCTCGGCAATCCAGCCAATTCATTCACAGGCGACCAGTCGCTTCTCTAAATATTAAAGTTACTAAGCAGAACCAGGAAAAAACACAGAAAATGAACACACTAGGCCGCTCACGTCCAGTCCTCCTCAGCGCCAATTCATTCCGTTGAGATAACCGCCACGGTTCGTCCAAACAGGAAAATGCCAAGACGGGTTTCCAGCGCGGTGAAGTGTGTAATCTAAATTAGTGGACGAAGAAGATCCCAACCAAACATCTGAGCATTGTTGTGTCGTCTCCGTCTCAGTTTAGCTAGCACCGCTAGCTAATGCTCGGCAGCTAGCGAGCTGACTCGTAAAAAGAAAAAAAGTCCCTTTGTGAAAGCTGTCCTTGTCCGGTGCCAAGTTAAGTAAAGATGTTTTTCCATAGAATTACGGTCTTAGCCGTCAGAAACAAGCAAATGTCTTCATTAAAGCACGCTCGTTTCTCGAACAAAATGAAAACTTGACCCGGTTGGTACTGTTTACATGTTCCCTTTAATGTAAGTTTTATCTTCTATAAACTCAATATTGAATAGAAATCATAATATTTTCGTGTGCAGTAGATGTTCCAGTTTATTATTAATTGCTCTGGGAATCAACCAGGCCTATATTTAGGGCGATGCTAGTGGATTTAATATCACCCACAGCCCTATCTGAAGGAGACTACAAACGCCATTGTGGCTCCTGTGACTAGCAACTTCTGCGCACGGGTGAATGAACCGGAAGCCGGAAAGCTGTCAATCTCTGACGTATCTTAGCGACGGCATATCACAAGAAAGAGCCCGCCTACCGTACTCGTGATGGCGCGACAGCAACGTCCAAGGATCAGAAAGATGCAAAAATCGGTAAAACATCTGTAACCCTATCAAATGGTATAATTGAATAACACATCTGAAGTTGATAACAAACAACAGCATTGTATTTAAAGAAAATTGATGGACAATGATTATGCACGCAAGGTTAACCGACAGGCAAAACAAGAATCCACCCTTGGGGCCTCAATACTCCGGGGGACCCAGAGGCTTGGTGTCAATCATGGTATGACCTAATTTGAGCTAATTTCATAGAAAATGTCTGTATGCACATAAACCAATAAAGAATTTTGTCAGTTAACATAATGAGGGTCTTAACACTTACAAGTACCGAATGAAATATTAGGGCATTTCTACTTCAGTTCATATTCTGTTATACAGCCGATTTAAAATTTGGCACAGTTCAAACTGCACCAAGTATACAACAGATGTTTAAAGGATACCCCAGACAGGTTAAGGTACTCATTCATGGAAGATTATTGTTTTAGCCATTGCAGATTATGTACTAAAAACATGTCTCGATACATGCTCAATAATCCAGATAAGGAAATCCTAGAAGTTTGATTCTGTTCATCTGGACCAAGTTTTTAAGTAGGGGAAATTGATCCTACTTAAAAACTTGGCCCAGATCAGGGGTAGGCAAGTTCGGTCCTAGGGAGCCGCAGCCCTGCTTGTTTTCCAAGAATCCCTGCACTTACAGTTTCTGACTGGCTGAACACAACTGATCCAGGTAATCAACAGTTCCTGCTCTTGGTGAACAGCTGGAGGGTTGGAAAACAAGCAGGGCTGCGGCTCTCTAGGACCGAACTTGCCTCCTCCTGGTCCAGATGAACAGAATCAAACTTCTAGGATACCAAAAACACGGTCTCAAATCATGAAACACAAGGGTTGTTAGGTCTAGTAGAAAACAACAAAAATAATAATATAAATGAAAATAACAAAACGAAGAAAACAAAAAAACATTTAGATAGTGTGAAGGCAGTCACTAAAAGTATGACTCCTTTTAAAGAAATACCATGAGTTTCATTTTCTTTTGTTAATTTTAAAACAATTAATCTGAATCTGATACCTTAATCTTAGGGATAGCTGTTTTGCTGCAGAATAAATGTGTGGTCAATTAGACAACAACTTGATGGTATCATGTGTTGAATATAATCTAAACATTTATTTGCAAAGATATTTGTACATATAATACATAACAATATATTTTTTCAATAAATATTAAGAGCAAAAATAGAATCACAAGAGCTGTATTAAAAACCAGGGATCTTCCTGGAATTCATGGTGAAATCATTCATAATATTAGTTAAATATCAAGTTATTAAATTATAAACTTAAAGTCAAATCACTATATTTGCTTCACCTGCTCCCATAATACTGGATTTATGCAATTTGACTTTTCTAGGAATAAACAAGTATGGCTCATTGTATGCAGCAGCTGGTGGCAGGAGAAACTCATCTGAAGGACTTTGAAAATGGGGTGACAAGCTTTATATTTGGCTGTTAGCTGGATTACACTAACAGGGTGTGTGATATGCCAGTTGAAGTGTAAAGTTGCTTGTTCTTATTTTATTTTGATGTTTGACCTTAACTATGCAGAATAACATATATTTGACAGACGATGGCAGTTTTTCAAATAAAGGAAATTATGTGTGCTCATTCAACATTTGTGTTTACGGCCTCAAATGTACCTGACACCTGAGTGTTATTTGTGATGAAACACCTAAGAATAGGCCAATAGGCAATAACCTGAAGCTTGCATTTTACATGCACTGAGAATGTGATTATGGTCTTATGCAGACAGGAGACATGTTGTATCCAGTAGTCCAGCTAAAATAAAATAATAATAATTGGTGGGAAGTAAAATGCATATTGTTATTCTATAGGCTACTTACATACTTTCAAAAATATATGATCATTTCTCATGGCTATTGTATATCACACACTTCAAAACACTCAAATATACTTATGGGAAAACAAACACACTGAACAGACTGACATGTGATACTGTATTCATCACATCAGATATTGATCTGTTGTCATGCATGTGTCCGTTGGTGTGGTGACGCAATGTGACAAGCTGTCGCTCTGGATGCTGATTGGATACGCAGTCGGATTTGGGCGGGTCAGTGAGAAACTAGGAAGTTGTCTTGAAAAATAAAGTTACAGTCTATGGTTGGGAAAATGTATGCGATAGAATATATACATTTGCGATTATAAGGTTGATGTGTCATTATACGGCAGACCTTATCTTTCAGATACGAATAAACGATTCATATCATGACAAAACATGAGCGCTTTGGCCAGCACCTCAATGACAGGGCCTTCATATGGAAATTACTCAGAGCTTACATATGCACTCAAAATAGACTAATTGTTATTTCAGGTTGTCCGTGTGGAGAAGTATCGACTACATGCCCCTTTTTTTTCTTCTGCTGTATGTAAAGTTGCTCTCCTCCTAAACTTCAAAACCTTTAATCCCGAACCCTTGTTTCCAGTCAGATTATCGTTTGGGCAGTAGCATTATATTTATTATTTCTTAATTATATAGGTGTTGTACCAGCTCCATTTAGGATGTCAGTTCCTATTCCTGTCTAGCTATTGTGTTAATGTATGGAAAGCTGTATAGGGGGGAGGAGGAGGTGGTGAGAGCGAACCGAGCAGATAAGGGAACTGGTTCATTGGCTGACTCCGGCCCGTGCTGCCCATATTTTATTAGAAAGTAGGGGGTTGCTGTTTGTTTCACAGGTCGGGAACACGAGAAAACAACGACACCGCAGCCCAGGAGCTAATGAGAGGACGGTAGTATGATAGTCGTGGACGGGATTCGGCAGGAAGAGGGTCCGTTTCTGCATTTTACTGCGCCTACACCGAATTCATTGAGTCGGTACAACCAGTGTCCGACATGGGGAAGGAGGTAAACGGTGTTTCGCGGAGCCGGTTTGAGGTGAGTTGACCATATATGTCAACTGACAGTCACTGACATACATTCAAATGGTAACGGTAAACGTCCAGACCCGAACCGACACACCGAACCTCGCTTCATTCGCTGCAAAACTTCGCTTGCGGTGAAGCTATTGGTGCAGCTTCCGCAGTCAATGTTTGGGATTAGGTCAAACACTGTTGTTTTTGTTCAGTCGACATACAACAGAGGCCTAGCGTGTCATTTCGGCGAGGACAGACGAGTCAGTATTTTCCACCGAGCCTGTCGTGCTGTTCGCCAGTAAACGGGGGGTTTAAAGAGCCACAAACGTTGTCCTCGTTTCGCTTTGCGCCGTCAAAACAAAGACAACGAGAGGCTAACGATACCGAGCAAGCCGAGGACATCGCCGACACACACTCAGAGAGCTCAGACAAATGTCCCCACTTCACTAAGAGGCGGCTGTGTTTTATGGCTCTCCTATCTACGGGGTTGTGATTGTTTGTACGACATTTGTTGGCTTATCTGAGGAGCGTTGTCCACGGCTGCTGCCTGCGGTTGTAGGGGGGGGGGGGTCGGGTTGTGACTGCTCCGTGTACCCCGCATTAGCACACAACTATCAACAAACAGGCCCATGCTAACACATTGAAACGTGTTGACACACACTATAACCC
Source organism: Microctenopoma steveboyesi (assembly GCA_032359275.1). Taxonomy (NCBI): domain Eukaryota; kingdom Metazoa; phylum Chordata; class Actinopteri; order Anabantiformes; family Anabantidae; genus Microctenopoma; species Microctenopoma steveboyesi. Next base: position 7,291,953 of record JAUMHF010000025.1, read on the forward strand.
ACACTGATAACACGGTGGAAATAGCCACATGTACACGCTGAAGCCCACACGTTAGCTACCGTGTTGTTGTGTAGCTATTAACACCACCGTTGTGTCGCAGACACGCAGGCGTAGCTCAATATTTGGGTGAAAACTTAAGAGTGTTAACAAATTATGGGCCCGGCCCGTGTAGCCAGAGCACTCGGTGTTGTTTAATCCCCAGCTAGCGTGGGATTTGTGTGTGGTTTTATTTATTTTTAACGGTGCAACAGCTGACGACTCAGGCCGTTACCTTCTGGCCCGACAGCTGCGGTAGAGCTGCGCCGTCAATGTGACATAGGAAGACCGGAAGTGTTGCTCATTGCCTTCAAAGTAAGACTGAATAATCACCAGTCTAAATTTGATTCACTGTCGAGTGATCGACTGTGTATTATTAGTCTAACCGAGTCTAACGCATATGCTTACCATACACTGTTCAACTTTATATTGCTCAGAAATCTACAACATGCATGGTGCGATATAATTATGTTTGGCCTATAGTGTGTTAACATATGCGGGTCACTGTGCTGGTTTTCCGCTAGAAGCATATTGTAAATCTATATCAGATTTTTGACATTTTTAAACAAATATAGATTTGTTTTTAATCAGCTCACACAGGAAGCACACACAGTAACACAGTGTAAGAAACCCCTTTAATAAATTGTTTGTTTATTTACTAAAATCTATGGTAGAGTTAGACTGTAAAACTACAGCTTAAACCTAGAGGCCACAAATTAAAAACAAAGATTTTTTTCCCTCTAGCCAACCCGTGTTACTTTGTCTCAGAAATTGTTTTACTCTGAAAGGCATTTTCAGGCGTTTTCTCTTATAATCTGAGTGGTTTTACTCCTGCAGTAAAGGGATCTTTTGTACACCAACAAGTACAAGTAGACATTAATTAATCTTACTTGTATTTCTTTTTTAAAATAATGTACTACTGTTTTAATGTAATTGGCAATTGTTTATCATTGGGTGTATTTATTAAATTTTATGTACTTTATGTATCTTCTGGTACATTCATGAATGTAGTGGAGGATAAAGTGAGTATATGAAAGCAATTTAGCCAACAATTTTATATTTGTATTAGTGTTTTAATAACTAACCACATGTATTCAGAGGGTGGGGCCTTTTGGGAAAAAAATATAAATATGCTGCTCTAAAAATATTACTTTTTGTTTGCTTTACAGCCATCTCTAGCTGGAGGTTACAGCTCAGACAGCTTTTTACCTCTCCTCAGGCCTGAATCACAGACAATGGCTAACTAGTGGAGAAAAAAAAATGTTCACATTAATGCAGCATCAGGTTCATTTTATGTTGGATTACAAAAGAGGACAATGTATGCCTGTCAACCATGCACATCTGGTTCTTTGGAAATGGCTCTGGATTATCTGGCTAGAAGGTGTCGCTGTGCAAGGCGAGCTGTCAGGGTCAATTTGCCCCAAATCCAAATGTGAAGTGTCTGTTCCTTCTTGCCCCCTCAAAATGGTACGCGTCTGTAGCTTCTACACTGACAGCTGTGTGTGTGTTTGTATATCTATCAGGGAGACATGGAGAGGCTTTGAAAGAGATGACTGGATTTTTAAAGATCCAGTCATTAATTTTAACCGACAGACAGCCTTGTCAGTTTGTTTTTTTGTAAAGCTGATGAATGGGTTTGCATAAATCCCTCAAAATCTGAAGCTGTTATGAATGTGGTTTTTGGATTGACACCTATTATCAAAACAGTACACAGCATAATCTGTTGGGACCCATTATTTTATTGTTTAAACATAAGAAATAAATGTATTTTCAGCTTGTGGATACATATTTGTAGGGCCCTGCAATTCCTTGTTGATCTTGTCACACATGTTTGCTTCTTGTAATTAACATGCAGCTTCCTACCTACACATTTTATTTACACATATTTACACAGTCTCCCCCCCTTCATTTTAGCCATTCAAATGTATGGAGGGTAATTAATTGAGCCAGATGTTGCTGCATTTGCCTTGTGACAGAGTAGAGTAGTCTCAACCTCATGCATTATCCATCCTGCATTTCCCATTAATTATAGGAACCCTGCAGTTCTCACTGAGTGGGTTTTTCTAACTAGCTAAGTCTTAAATGCTAATGTGTTGTCTCTTTGTGTACTGTTTTTTTAAGTGGATTAGAGTCTAGTATTAGTGGATTATAGTCTACTAGTTGTCTAGTGCTCACACAGGATGCATTTATTTGTGTAGAAAGCAGAGTGTCACAAAAGGTATTTTGTAACTTTGCTCAGTTTACTTTTTCTGACACTGGTGCAGAACTACTAGTGTAAACAACACAGGAAGTGAGGAAACATGCAAAAAACGTAACATGAAAGCAAAGAACATCACAGTTTGTAGTCGACAAGTCCCATTCCCTGGTTTGTACTGAAAATACAAAATTTCCTTTTTTGCTTCATCTTCTGCCAGCGTCTGTGTTTTCCAAAACTTGACATTGAAACTAGTTGATATTAGTATCATTCATCCTTGCTTATGTGCTTAGTCTGTCCTTGAAAGAGTGGATGAAAGGGGGGGGAGCATCCATTTTGAAACAGACGGCCAAGACTAACATTATCCTCTGTACTCTTTCAGATGTTCACCAACAGTGATGAGGCAGTCATCAATAAGAAGCTGCCTAAGGAGCTGTTGCTACGGTGAGTGACATTTCGTAACACTTCGGATTCTCTGTAGGGCTTTCTGCAAGCACAAATGGCATGTTGCATACTCCACAAGCCAGTCTCTGCCATTGCTCCTGATAAGCTCTTCCACTGACAAAGGCCTTGTGCCACTCTCCTCACTGTCCAACCAGACAGACACACACCAGATGGTGACTCTAACAATCATATGCTGTTTGCTCACTCGCCCCGTAGTAAATACTGTAACTAAACTAAACACTAGGATGTAGATTTGCTCTTGATTTCCATTCCTCGCTACTTCCCCAGTGGTAACGTTGTAATTAAAAACAGCTGTTTAAGGCTATAAAAAATTCCAATAGATTTCAGGAAAATAAACCTAAAAAACTTGAGACCCTAAGTAAACAGAAAGTAAATGGCATTACTCAGGTGTCCGCCTGTGTTGCAGCTACTGCTTGAACAGATGCAGCACCCTGATTTGTGAGGCTGGCAGGCTGTGCTGGGGCTGCATCCTATTTTGCTGCATTAAAAGATGCTAGAGTTAGTTCCCAGGTCTGTGCCTTAGTTGCAGATTCCGTGTCCATCTCGCCAGGACCCGACTTTAAATAAACACATCTCTACAACTAAGAGTCAAGGACGATATTAGCCGATTTAATCACACTCCTGTGCTGTGAGTGGCAACAGATGTAGGGCTGAGTTTAGGGTGGAGTCTAGTGTGAAGAGGAAGCTTCTGGCAGCAGGGATTAGGGTCTCTAAAACATCCCTATCTGTCTTCCAGAATCTTCTCCTTTCTGGATGTGGTGACACTCTGTCGCTGTGCCCAGGTCTCACGGGTAAGTCTGTGTGTTTTTACTCTGTGTTTGTGGAAAAAAGCCTGAACACTAAATGTCTTCTTCCTCCCTCTCTGCTTTAAGTCCTGGAACGTCCTGGCCTTAGATGGTAGCAACTGGCAACGAATAGACCTCTTTGACTTTCAGAGGGACATTGAGGTGAGTTGTGTTATTCTGTAATTACTGGTGTAAGTGTAGAGGCAAAACCAGGCGAGTCATTTTAATTTAATTTATTTTATTAATCTTTTTTTTTTTTCAGGGACGGGTGGTGGAGAACATTTCAAAACGATGTGGGGGCTTTCTTAGGAAGCTGAGCCTACGGGGGTGTCTGGGTGTAGGCGACAGCGCCCTAAGGTGGGTTTGGTGAGGACGAGTTGTAGCCTGACAAACTGAAACTATAGCGTCATAGCCATCACAACTGTTTTTTCTTTCTGTAGAACCTTCTCACAAAACTGCAGGAACATCGAGCTACTCAGTTTGAATGGCTGCACCAAGATCACTGACAGGTGTGTGACTGTAGTGCACATAACTACACTGCTAATGATTCACAATGCACGTTCACCTTTGAAACAATCTTATATTAGTCTTTCTCTCCTGCAGTACATGTAATAGCCTCAGTAAGTTCTGTCCAAAGCTGAAGCACCTGGATCTCGCTTCCTGTACCTCAATCACCAACCTGTCACTCAAAGCTCTCAGGTGTGTAGGGTCAAGAACTTTAAAACTGAGGGCAGATTTTAAAGCTTTAGCTTGTGTGCATTTTACTAAGGTCCTTATGCATCTCACCTGTTCTTTTTTTTTCGCCTCTCTCCTAATAGTGAGGGTTGTCCCTTACTTGAGCAGCTCAACATCTCCTGGTGTGATCAGGTAACCAAGGATGGCATCCAGGCCCTCGTGCGTTCCTGTCCTGGACTCAAAGGCCTTTTCCTTAAGGGCTGCACACAGGTACGATTAAAGCTGTTATTTTTATAACCTATTCTTTGGTTCTAGTTACGTGACGTCCAACATTCATGGTTCTTACTTCTCAACTGGGAACACTGTACAGGGTTTTAGTACGCTCCTTGTGCTGCTCATCATAGTGGCCAAGTGCTGCATTTTTCATATTGTCATTACAAATAGAAAACATAAAACGATCACACTCTGTTTATGGAGCTGTTTCGGAGGAGCGAGATACAAGGCATTGTTTACAGCAAATGGAAATGCATTCAAATAGCACCATCTTGTTATTTCAACTGTCAACAGCACACTGTGAAATGACAACAGTGTCTTTTTTCTCAGCCTGTCACAGAACATTTAAGGTTTAAAATCAATGTGTTACTCCTGAATTGTATTATCCTGTCCTATCTTATGCATCTGTGATATTTTGGACAACATTTTGTGGCAGCAGAGATGTTTGTTGGGATTATCAAGTGTACTTTGACTTCAAACGACCACTGTCAATCTCTTCTACAGCTGGAAGATGAGGCTCTGAAGCATATTGGGGCACACTGTCCAGAGCTGGTCACACTCAACTTGCAGACGTGCTCAGTAAGTCTAGTTAACATTGTGAAGTCACATTATGTAAAATACAACACAATGTGAAGCCTCACTAAGTTTGAGTTCACTAACTGCCATTGAGCAAAGGAAAGGGTGATGTTTTCACTGTGAGTGGCCTGGTAGTTCAATTGGTTAAGCGTCAGACTGGGATGCAGAAGGTCGCAGGTTCAAAACCCCGTCTGACTCCTACTCCATCCTCTACCAGGTGTGTCCTTGAGCCAGACACCCAGCACTAGCTCCCTGTAAGTCACTTTGGATAAAAGCGCCTGCCAAGCAAAGGACAGAATGAGAACAGAATGAATGGGGATTTAAGTGACTCCCAGCATGCAAACACAGTTTTTCTTTCTGCGTGCAGCAGATCACAGATGAGGGCCTCATCACGATTTGCCGGGGTTGTCACCGCCTGCAGTCTCTGTGCATTTCAGGCTGTGCCAACATCACAGATGCCATTTTGCACGCCCTGGGACAAAATTGTCCCCGTCTCAGGTGAATTTACATACCTACACAGTCAAAATACACTCTGGCCTAATGTATGTACAACTTCCTTCACTTAGCCCCGCTGTTTAACACAGTGATTTCACTTGAGTGTAATGCACTAACTTTATGTCGGCGATTGCCCGCCATTATTCAGGTAGACTTGTCACAACTTTCTGTAGGATATTTTTCTTAAATGGGCAAAATAAAGCCTTGATAAGTAAACAAGTGGTATTCTCTCCAAACATACTACTCAAATTGACTTCTTTGAAGCTCAAATGGCTTTATTGTCCAGTTAGAAGTGAGCTGATGGGAAACAGAATTACAAAGAAATCCCCGCTCTCTGTAATAAAGTGATGTTGAGCCTTCCAATCATCGATCTAGTTACTTTAACCCCCCCCCCACCCACTTCATGAAAGAACTAAGCGACTGACTGTAAGGGACTGGGATTCTGCCATTGTTCAACTCTACACTTCTTGGTTCTCCTTTCAGAATATTAGAAGTGGCTCGCTGCTCTCAGCTAACAGATGTGGGCTTCACTACATTAGCAAGGGTGAGTGTGTTGTTGCATGTCCACACACAGAGAGAATGCCTTTTCCCTTGATGCCGGATGTTTAAAGTTCAGGTCACTTTTTATATGTAGACTGGCTGCCGTTTTTAAAAACATAATAGATCATGTAATCATGATCTCTCTCTTTCTTTCTGCTGTAGAATTGTCATGAGCTTGAGAAAATGGATTTAGAGGAATGCCTGCAGGTAATTAAAACTACGACATACACAAATAACTCTGTGTGCACAGTTGTTTTCAGCCAGTAAGTGTGTTGCTTTTTGTCTTTGCATCAGATCACAGATGGAACGCTCATCCAGCTCTCTATCCACTGCCCTCGTTTGCAAGTCCTAGTGAGTGTGTAACTGCAACTTGAATACATTTTGCTCCTGTAACGTTTACAAGCACTCTTGTATTCTGACAGTTGCGTAATAAAGCTTCTGTGTTGTTATCACCTTGTTCCTGTAGAGTCTGTCACACTGTGAGCTGATCACCGATGATGGCATCAGACACCTCGGCAGTGGACCCTGCGCTCATGACCGTCTGGAGGTGATCGAGCTGGATAACTGTCCTTTGATCACAGACGCCTCACTAGAGCACCTGAAAAGCTGCCATAGCCTGGATCGCATTGAGCTTTATGACTGCCAGCAGATCACCCGCGCCGGTATAAAGAGACTAAGGGTGAGTTGCGTGGGCTAACTGTGAGTAAGCGCTCATTTATATGCAATGTGCTGATTTTGTGAACCTACCATATGCTAAAGTGTCACAAACGTATGCGTTTTATTTGGCCTATAGTTGACTAATGATTGGTGTGTTAACCTTTTAATGTGAACCTAGGTTTGGTTTGTAACGTCATGGTTACTGTACTTTCACTACTTTTCTCAGTTATGATGCAGTTTTTGTAGTTTTGCTGTGTTTATCATATTGGAAAAAATGCAGACTTTCGGCATATGGACAACTTCTGCTGTAGAAATTGGTCGTTTAATGGTAGAAACACAAGAACAACATAACAAGAAAAAATATATAAAAGAAGAAAAGTCATAGAAGTACATAGTTAGGTTTGCTTAATATCAGCTGTACAGTTTAAATATTCTGTGTCCGTGTGTGAGATGCGTCATGTCAATAAGACAAAATTACATGAGGCTGTTTAGTTAATTTAATAAAAGAACAATGTACAGACCTGTTCGTTAGGAAAGGGATCGGGAAATAACTTCTAATGTGATCTGAATGTGTGAATTACTGTCTCCTCTAGATCAGCAAGGGATTACTTTGTCAAATCGAAGCTGTATATCTTATGCCTCATGCCTTTCGTTTATCTTGACAGGAATCAGTTTGTTTTTATAAGCACTTGCTAGGATTGCAAGTCTTTAACACATTTTATGTTTTGTTTATTTCCTCTTTCTTACACAGGCTCATCTGCCCAACATCAAAGTGCATGCATACTTCGCTCCCGTCACTCCACCCCCCTCCGTTGGGGGCAGCCGTCAGAGGTTCTGCCGCTGCTGTGTCCTGCTATGATGTAAAGACAACAACCCCCTTCCCTGTCCCAGAGCGCCCTTGTACATGATTCCCGCAGCCTGTCACTTGACCCACTTGATCTGCTGTCCTCCTTATGGCCCATCCTGTACAGAGTACATCCTGGTGTGTCCCCACCTTTTGAACAGCAGAGAGAAGGAGAGAGCCAAACAACGCTACAGGGTCTTGGGTAACTTTCCCAAAAAACATTCCTGAATCTCTCCAACACTTGCAGACACACACACACACATGCACGCACTCAGACAACATGCCTTATACACACTTATACACATTTTTAAAAGAATGTTAGTACATTCCTGGGAAATCAGTATTACAAAAAGAGGGTTATGTAAAAACCATCTGTGTGATCACCAAAACAAAAGTAATTACTCAACAAGATCTTCATATTAAAAAACAATTGACCTATATTTGTAAGAAGCCAGACTCAGACTTTAGCACTTTGAGACAAATTACAGTGACTTCTTTTCAAAAGAACATTGAATAGGCTGAAAAAAATCCCACTTTCACACACTCCCCTTGGTGTTGAAGGTTCCTTGGCTACTTGTTAAGGCTCCTTACTCAAGTGCAAACATAAACAGCACTTGAGCAAGACGTGTATAAAGTTTGATCTGCAGGGTGTTGATTAAAAAAAATAAAAAAGGGGGCAACAATGCAGCCAATTACCTGCTCCAACTCTGAAACATGCACATAAAGCAGGAGAAAGCCTGTTTTATGTTGTTTTTTTTCTTTTTAAAGAAAAAATACTTGCAACTATTTGCACTTACAGTAAAGCAATGATGAGACACTTTAAAAAAAACAATCTCAGAATTGAAAAGAATGGCATTTCACCAATAATCCACACCAGTACAGATCTCCACGTACATGCATACACTGATCTTGCTACATCTGTACCCTCATCTCTCTCCGTCTGTGTTACAATCAGAAGCTTCAACATACTGAAAAAGACAAAGTTTATTATTTTTCTAAAAAAATGAACAATTAAGACTCAGAAACAGGAATGAGAAGATGCCAAATGTTGCATGTAACACCTCTAGTTTTTTTAAAATCCAACTGTACATATATGAAGACTGTGGTGATTCAAGTGTCGAAGCCAGTGAAACAGCAGGTAACGATATGAGATGGAGCAGAAACGTCTGTCAATGACATTTTTCCATAGGAAATGGTGAAGCTCGTTTTAAGTACAAAATATGTGCTGAAACCTTTCCGAGAGTCAAAATGAGCCAGTGCACTGTCTGGGGTTGGACAGAGGAACTAATGGCAGCCTGTAAAGGCCTAACAACATAAAACCTATAAAGACAGTCTTTTGGGGAAAAAAAGACCACCACATGGATTAATGCTGTCCGATCACAACAATGGAAAGAACAAGCCAACTGTAAACAATCAATGTCTATTTTCAGTGAGTTTGATTTCATTTCGTTTGAGCAGTGACGCTGCCACAGGTGAACACGAGATCAGACTGATGGAGTCTCACAGCAGGAGGAAGTCGACTGAATCTGGACCTGGTGGTGACAGATGTGATGGAATAATTCTTTTTGGTCACACACGGAGGGCTTTAATGGACCTCAGCCTCCCGCCCTATGAAGTATTAGAGCCTTTTTTTTCTGGTTTATCGTCACTCGCACGCGCTTTTTTTCTGTGTTTGTTCACATTTTAGTTCGTGTGTCTTTTGCTGCTTTTCTTTCAGATTTCACTTGGACTTTCCTCTTCCTCATTCGTGGCATTTCTGTTTTGATGTGGTTTGGATTGTGCCTGTTTTATCTTTGAAGTCACAAGTTCAGTGTCTTCAAGTTGAGTTTGAGCCCTCCTCCAGTCCTAGGTTATGATCTGATGGAGTTTGTGTTTCTAGTAAGAGTTTATTGTTACTAAATGTTGAGAGTGTAGCTTTTGTCCAGGGGAAGTTTTGGCACCAGTGCAATTGTACTAAATGTGAGCTGAGGAGGTGTTCATGATGACAGGTAATAACGACGATGGTTAGGGTTAGGGTACTTATTGATTGTTTCCATTAAGTTAAAGTCCTCTGAATGGCTGTTCAATAACTGTGTGCCACTTAAGCAGACAGATTTTTCTCCCATAAGCGTTTTTTCTCCTTTAATTTCGATCCATTTCTCTTTTTCTCTATTTTTTTTTTCCTCATAATGCTTACGTGCTCAAAAACCTCAAACAAGATAGAAATGGGTAAACCCAGTGTGGAATGTTAATAGTCTAAATGTGCCTGTTGTTGGTTTAATATTCACGCCAACAGGAAAAGCGCTGAGCGAGGATTCAGTTCAGTTTATGATTTGATGGCTACAGTAGACAGGATAATCCAAACACAAATGAATGTGTAATACATTCTGATCATTTTTGTTTGAATGTGGATTTACAGGGGCTTAGAAAACAGTCCAGTAAAACGGGGAATATAACTAATGTACCCTGCTGCTGTGCTCCAGGATTAAGACCGCTTTCTCAAGGGAAAGAAAAGCTAAAAAATTGTAGTATTCAGCCCACGAGTCACACTCGCTCGTCCTCTTCGTGCACTTTGTGTCACCGGTGCGACTCACACTGAACTTTCAAGGCAGACACTAAACTGATCAGAGGACATAATGCTCAGCCCGCTCCTGGTGGTTTAATGTGTACAGCGGCAGTAACCTGTCGTCGGTCATGGTACAAAAACATAAAATACACTACACGCTTTACACAGTATGGAGCACCTCTGTTTCCTTCAGTCAGGCTTTTCACCAGTTTACACGGAAGTTGAGATACTTCGCTCTGAATCAGTTTGTTTCATGCATGTTTGGTCCCAAACACTGGAGTAAGGTTTAGTATAAGGACAGAGGGCAAAGGTGAATCTACAGTATGTCCACGGTAGCTTGACTCCTGAGAAATTTCAGAAACAATTTTGACAAAGACTGTAGCTCATATAATTACTGTAAATCATTTCCTTCTTTTCTTTCAATTTTATTTTTTACAATTAACCGATATAAATAAATATGTATGTATGTACGTATGAATAAATATATACCTATATTATTAACACATGTGTTTTCTCTCCTGTCAAATGTCAAATCATTTTGTGCGTATGTTTTTCTGCGGCACTAGATGGCAGAAGTAAGCCAGTTGTGATCATAATTACGCTGCTCTGATTCACTTCTTACACTCGTAACATGATTCAGGATGAAGATCTTTTCAATGTGTCTGAAGACCTGACAAACTTGAATGTGCTGTTCGTTCAGGCATGTGGGTGATATTCTTGGATGAATAAGCAGGTGGTGGTGCAGGTTCAAAGCAACTCTATATAAACAAGCAAGGGACTCTTTACAAAAATACACTTTTGTGAATATATAGTCTTATTTCCGGGGCAGAACGGTGGTGTAGTGGTGCGTGTGGTCTCTCCAGGTGCTCTGGCCTTCTCGCATGTTGGGTTATTTGGTGCCTCTAAAGGTGTGAATGGTTGTCTGTCTGCGTGTAAGCTCTGTGATAGACTGCTGACCTGTGCATTGTCCAGCACTGCTGTGACAGGACAAACAGGTAGGATAATGAATGGATTCATATCAATACAAGTAATTATGGTCATCATGGCACTGTTATTTTATTTTTGCATTTACAATTTGGAATATTGTAAAAGAAGAAGTCAATGCATTAAGTTTAACTTCAGAATCAGAATCGACTACATCCTGTTCTTTCTAGGACAGTTTGAACATTGTCACAATAAATTAAAAGAATATGTTATAGACCTAAAATAGCTTGTGAACAATTATATATGATGTGACAGAAAGGTAAGACTGTGTGTGTGTGTGTGAGAGATGAGCAGAGGCAGAAATCATTATCAGTGATCATTAGGTTTGATATTTAACCAGGTAATCAGTCAGAAAGAAATGTTTAACTTTCCTGCAGTTTAAATGTGATTAAACCACAGATGCTTATCTGAAGCGTTTCAGAATCTGCAGATAAATAATAAATTATAAGCTTAGGTTTATATTATTTTCATTTCTTCTTTAATCAACAAGCTTAAGCAGTCATTTGACAAATCTAGTGGTAATTATTCAGTGTTACAGTCAAAGTTGAAAGGCTTTAATAGAACTGGTAAAAACGCCACCTGGTGGTTTTACTGTTGTGGTGGAAACAGGTGAGCACATGGAGGCTCTCTGTATGTGGTTTTAATGAAGATAATGATCGTTCATTAAACACCTTAGGGAAATTCTTCTGCACAGGCAGCCCCGTTAAGCTTTAGGGTTCAGTGTCAGTGTGCAGGAATCAGGGGAACCACGAGTCCGACCACCAACACTGGGGTTCAGCTGCCCTGCCAACTATATTTTTCTCAGTAGTACTAAGAGCAACACCGGGAACACAAATTGGAGAATCTTTGTACACAATATGCAATCTGTATCCCTGTGTGCTCAGGCACATGTGAGAAATGGAAGCAGAGATGAACAATCAGTATCAATTTTCCCAGCGGAGAGAGCAGAAGCTCTGGTCCTGTGACTGCACCATGACGACTGCTGTCATGGCTAGGATCTGTCTCCTGCCGCATGGGACTCATTTCGTTCCTCTCATCTTGTCATTGTTTCCCCCCCGTCTCTGAAACGCTGAGAGATCAATGTGTTTTCCCTCCTCTTTTAATGTTCATTTTTAGTACCTGTGTTCTGGCACCTGGGGTATCACATGGAGGATGAAAGGTGGGTGGCTCACAGGGAGAAATTTAAATGTGTGCTTCCCTCCTTCAGCACATCGGTGTTCTACCCATCTACCAGTGTTTGAACACAACGGTAACACCATTCACTGCTCACGACCTCACCAAGACATTGCTCCTGTTTATTTCTGGTAGCAAAGCTGCTGCTGCTATGCACACACACACACACACACACACACACACACTCATTACGCTGTCTAGCACTAAACAATTCTTATGCATGTTTTTGTCTTGACGAGTTAGGCCTTATCAGGGTGCTTTGTTGTAGTATCTCCGTTTTTGCTAGAACTGAATGGTAATTGCTGGTGTCTTCTCACTTTGGATAAAAGCGTCTGCCAAGTAAAGTTAAAGTTAAAGTATGCACTCAGGAAACTTTGAGCTTGGCTTTTTTAGGTCCTTTCAGCGGCTGCAGCTTGGTTTTGAGGGAGAAAATAATAAACGTATCTCTTCCTTTCTCCTCCTTTTCTCTCTGTTCTCAAACACACCCACACCCGAAGACTTTCTGACAGCTTCAAGGCAACTTTGTGTAAAGCTTAGGTGAAATAATGCAGCACAGATGCAATGCTTTAATCATCTTGTATCACACTTCAACACGGCACCATGTTATCGTAGAACTCAGTAAAAACCCTACTGCTTAATACTCCCCCTGATCTTTCCCATTTATCAGGTTAATACGACACTCCACAGCCTCATTTCTCCATTCTCTTTCATCTGAAGTGCAATGTGTATTTTTAAAAGGGCCAATCAATAGAAACCTATCCCAGGAGAGTGTTTAAATGGGTAGTGAACGAGACAGCAAACCTCTGGCCGCTCTGCAGCTTCTTTAAACGAATCACATCAAACCCAATGAATCTCTAACTCGGGGAAGCATCTGTGCAGCGTCCACATCCAGCGAGGGCAGGTGGTGAATGACAAGAGGAAAGACACTGCATTGAGTGGAGGTATGCCTGAAAATGCTGTTTCCAAAACTTAGAGAAGAACTGAAAAGTAGTTCACCTCATGCCATGTGGGTCATTGTTTCGCTGAGATGACTATTCTGACTCAGTTTCATCACCTCTACCCACTTCTTCCTCACTTTCACACTCTTCTTCAGCTGCATCAAGGCACTTGTCCACTGATGAATATGAAGGTCTTCATGAATGTACATTTGTATCTGTGCAGCACATGTCTTGTAATTGAAATGGTTCCACTGCAGCTAATTGTACAAACCGTTTAGACAGGTGCTCGTTTTACAGACACGATTTATACTGGAGAGAAAAATGTACTGTGCTTTCATAGGAAGTAATTAATGTCTGTTTTCTGTCTGAATTGCTCGCTGATCTGGATTTGGGGCGAAGATGAACCCCCGCCCACGACTGTGAATCCTGGTTCGGTTTTAAATGAATCCTGGCAGAGTTGTAAAAATTGTCCCAGTCATGCGCCGCAGACGCACAGCAAGGCGTGCCTCAGATTGCGCTTACGTCTAAGTCTGCGCCGTGGCCAAGGGCACATTTCGCTTTGGATTTACGCCTGGCCAGTGGCTCCTTCCAGCACACACCGACATCTGTTTGGATCTGATCTTCACAAGCTGGCATTTTTCACGTTGTTGTTGTGCTGATTTGAACCGTTTCTTGCGACTGGAGGACGGGATTGTGCCACATTGGAGCTTTCCACATGCGCGGGACGAGACGGTGTGCTGCCGGTGCCCGAGGTTCAGCCTTCTGGTGAACGCTTGTTCCCACATGGCATGAGCCAGCTGTAAACAGCTGCTGCGTGTGTATGTATGCAAAGCGCTTCCTCAGCATATAGTGTTGCTGTGGGTGTTTGGAGAACAAATGGCCATACGGCATCCACCTCGCGGCGCGCACCTCTGATGTGGATCTGCCAGACTTTGTCAAACCGCGCGTGTGTGTGTGTGTGTGGGGCCAGCGTCCGAGGTCTTCTACCGACAGAACACAGTTTGAGGTGTTGAAAGTTTATGTTTAATTGTTTGTGCCTTCAACGACTCTTTCCATCACGATACCGATGATGACTGAGAACAACGAGATGGAGAGCGACACGCAGCTCCAGCGCTCTCCAAGCACCATGTCCATCCAGCCGATGACATCCAAGGCAAGTAGCCACAGTTCCGGGTTTTGTTTCGGGAATGAATGTGTATCAACTATAATGAGGTGCCCCACAATTCATGCTGGAATCTCAACACACGGGGATTTAAGCAGTGAACTTTGTAGTGCAGTTTCCTTCACAGGCTGGTTAGAGAAGTCATCGTGTTAGAGATTTCTATTCCCCTAAACGTATCATGTCACCATCTTATGTAATATTGATGACGATATTTCATAAATGCATTTGTATTCATCATGACTGCGTCACTAGGTGTAACCTAACACGTAAGGTCTGATGTCACTGGGGGGGGGGGGGGGGGGGGGGGGGGGGGGGGGGGGGGGGGGGGGGGGGGGGGGGGGGGGGGGGGGGGGGGGGG
>JAUMHF010000025.1:7306763-7332234 GCA_032359275.1 Microctenopoma steveboyesi
CCCCCCCCCCCCCGCCGCCCCTCTCAAGACCAACTTCCTGCAAATCTACGCACACACATACAAGGGACTGTGTGTAGTATAAACTCATAGACTTCATTTGATGCTGGTTAATACACGCAGCACTAACCAATAACAGCCCTGCAATAAATCCTCTTTACACCAGTGATGGTGTTTTGGTTGAAGTTGTTGAACAGAGGTGTTAACTGTTCTTCTGTGCTGCGAGCATATTGCTGGAATGCTGAAACTGGCATAAGTGGCCCCAGTTATTTATGTGTCGTGAACAGAAGTATACTTTGTGTTGCGCTGTGTAGACCTGCCTCAGGTTCATGTGGCCTTATGATTCCTTTTTCATTTGTTGGCTCGACTGCATAAACACAGATTTCGAGTGCAGAAGCTGTGAAAGCTTTTTCAAAGCCTGCTTTTTAATGGAAGGCTTTTAAGAAACTTGATTCATTAGATCCAGGCACTTGATGCAACTTTCTCGCTGCAGTCTTTGTCTTCACCTCGTAGCTGTACTCACGGCCGCCCACACGCAAGCACACACACATGCAGTGGACATGTTTGTAGCAAAGAGACGCTCAGATGTCAGATAATATTTGATGTCAATTTACGAGAAGCATTCTGTCAACACTCCCCACTAGCTGCTACCGGAGAAATCTAGGCTCAATCCTGTGCCAAGCAGGGTTGATTTATATTCACATGATTCACTGACTTACTCTTGCTTCACCATTTCACAGCCGTTTATATATCACAAACGTGAGCTAGGTGTTCAATCTGAGGAGCTCTGTTCCTCATCTTTTAAAATAGGTTGCGCTTTAACCTCTAAGCCTTTGTGCCGTTGTATAGCTCACATAGGTTTAATAGTCAGGTGCCACCAGGTGGTCGATGTGGAGTCTTTAGGAAAGCTTCAAGTGTAGCCTGGTTCTGATGTGCACAGGTTTGGCTGCAAATCATCATTCCACCCATATCTCTTTTAAACTATTAATCAAGACCCTTCCCAAAATAAATAAATAAAGAATCTGCCACGGGGTGTAATTTTTGAAGGAATCTAATCAGACACATTGCCACAAGTTCATGATGTTTTTAATTAGATAAGGATGACAGGGAGAGAGGGAGTGACTCACTCTGATAACAGATGCTCCCTGAAATCCACCGGCAGCAAACTTCCCACATAGATGGATATTAGAAATCACGAACAGAGGAAAACAGTGCCAGAGGATTAAGATGAGAGGAAGTATGGACATTCTTCCTGGCTTCCAACAATGTGCTTCAGTGGCAGGCCTGGCAGAAATGTGAGTGGTGGAGCAGATGAGTTGCCTGAGCAGCAATCATCAGCCAATAGTGTTGCTTTTTGATCTCTCAGGGTTGACGCTTTGGGAGCCTTTTTTCCATGATGGAAGTGCACAGGTAAACATCATTTTCTCCAGAAAGAGTGCACAGGACTGTCTCTGGGCTCAGAGGTATTAAGACTTCGAACAATCTAAGTCTGCCCATCTACAACATGTTTTTGGAAGATTGGACTCTTTGTCAGCCTCCTGACTTAGTGATGAGAACATCACAGTTCATCCCCGTGTCCCTTTTGGATTGGTCTCGCAGTTTTCTTCACTCAGTCTGAACACTTAAGCACACATGCTGGCAGTGGAGTGATAAAAGGTGACAGGCTTTGCCTACAGTGTGAAAACGAGAACTTGTAACAGCTCCGAAGTTAAATGACAAGTTATCTCAAGTTTATCGTGCAGGTTTTGGACTGTGGTGCATTATTCTGTCATGTGCCGACACCCTTTAGATGTTTGATGTCACTGGCGTGAGACTTTATGGCACCAGACTGATCACAAATACAGTGTAGGCAACATTAATGCTGTAAATTATTAATAACATGTTGTGTTTGCTAATGCAAGTTTATCAATTTGAGCTAACAGATTATCAGAAAACCATTTTGCAATTGTGTTGGCGCTGCATAAATAAAATATACAGTATATTTAAATAAAATATTGCTCATATACAATAGACTTCGTTAATGATGTTTAGCGTTCATTACCAAACTGACAGTGATATATCAAAGTCGTTAGCATGAAATGTGAGGCAGCATGTTAAGTCCAAGATGAAGAGTGTACAGTCAACAGTAATTTAAGCGTAATGAAAGTGTAAATTTGCTAAAAGCTTTCTAATTAGTACTAAACTCAAGGTGCAATTTAACTGTCACTGTTTTGCTGTCACTAGAGGATAAAGTGAGACATGTATGCACTGACATTTCACGGCAGTAAAACCAGACATCTCACAAAACCCAAAATGTTAGCACTAGTGGAAACGTCTTTAGGATTCATGCTCTAAGGACCACGAATGCCTGTATATAATTCATGGCAGTTCTTTTAGTACACTGACACCTCTACAGCCTATTACACACTTCATGAAGTCCAAGTCATCATTTGATTTAAAAATATCTGGCTTTACCATGCATCTGAATTATTTCTAATGGCCCAGTGGCTACACATGGATTATTTCTGGTGTCTAGTGGCATTTCTATGCTACAAAGTCCCACTGAGTGAATCTATTGAAAGTACACCAACCTTTTAGGTCACTTTACTTTCTCTTCAGATGACAGGGACATAGATGTAAGTAGCTTGAGCATGGGGGTATCTGGATTGAGCCAAGGTCATCGTTAACTGATGAAACACCTTCACTTCTGCGATGTCTATAGATATTGCACAACAAGGAAAGATGAGAGCTGTTTAAATACTAGAAAAAAGTTGCTGTAACTAATGTGTATTGCTGATGAGACGAGGAACACGATTTGTCCGGGAGATTTGCTGTCACTGATGCTAACAGCCCTGGTGTTGTGCTTGGGGTGGTGCGTGTAGACAATAATTGGGTGGGTAGAAATGTGTGGATGCCAAGCTGCTCTTTCACACAGACTTTCCTGTCCTCTATTAAACAGTTGTATACAGAAAGACAGGAAAGAGGTGTGTGTGTTTGTGTAAGCAAGCACATGATTGACCGTGTATGAGCGCCATGTGTGCACGGCTGCGTGATGTCTCTGTGAAAGGAACGATGCAGCCTGTGATAATGCATCTCTTATCTCGTATTCAAAGTGGGAATCGGCCAGGCTGCCGTGCATAATGACAAACTTCAACCAACCACTCAGACGTGAGAATGGGTAACATAACTTCCTCGGGATGATAAAGGAAAAGGCAGTTTAAACACTTTTCACAGAGTTTTTGTCTGTGCCTGTGGTTTTTCAGCACTAGGGAATCAGATTTCAGATTTTAGTTTTGCATCTCTTGCTCAAACTAGTCAAAGAAACAGTAAGGGTGCTAACGACCATGTTCCTAAAATCTAAATACCTGGTACT
The DNA here is from genome assembly GCA_032359275.1 of Microctenopoma steveboyesi. Classification (NCBI taxonomy): domain Eukaryota; kingdom Metazoa; phylum Chordata; class Actinopteri; order Anabantiformes; family Anabantidae; genus Microctenopoma; species Microctenopoma steveboyesi. The sequence continues at coordinate 7,310,113 of JAUMHF010000025.1, forward strand.
TTAAGACGATCACTTCCTCTGAAATTACATTTCTGTTGATGACCTAGAAATGGATTGAACCAGGAAACACCAGTGTTATCCTTCTTAAGGCTGAAATATCCTCACCTAGAACAAGGTCCGATTCTGTGACGTCTTCCATGCCTGCACTGAAAAAGAAGAACGATGTGCAACTAGTTTTTAGTAGCACTGAGCTTGATGATGCAGTGAGATGATGGAGATTATTTTTAAAAGCAAAGTAATGGATTTATAGGTCACACACTGTATGTGAACTAGTTGCTGTGATTTCAAACCGTGGAGCTGAGGTGTATATTCCAGCCGCTGCAGGGCCTCACCTCTCCACCTCTTTTGTGGCTAAGAAAAAAAAAGGCACATTTCAGGTGTAAAAGTAAAGCGAAAAGAGTAAAAATCTTACACTCCTGTCAGTCTTGGAAGGCGTGTGACCGATTGTTGGTTACAAAAACTGGGTGTCACAGACCTCTGATGTTTGTCCTAAATCTCCAGAGTGTATTTTCACCTTTATAACCTGGAAATAAGGTGCTGCTGTAACTGGATTGTAAATAATGTATTTTTATTGTTCTGCTCTGGGTGAATCATTTAAAACGACCCACAGCGAAGCCAATCACAGCCTCGTGTAAGCTGGAGCATCCCAAACTACATGTATCTCTGCATGCCTGCAGTGCTGGTGGAGGGAGGAAGAGTCAAATATTCAGGTGAAAAGGGGCTTCATCGCTGAATTTCGAACACTCAATCAATCCCTGCACTGGTTCTCTACATTTCTGTTGGCTACAAGTCTGAGCAGCGGAGGAGGTGGGGTGGGGGTGGGTGTGGTGGGGATTTTGTTAAAATTATAGGTCAGCTGAGACAGCTCATCAGAGCCTTGTCTGGCAGCGAGACACTAGTGCTGCTTGAAGAATTTTAACTGTGAGGATTCCTGCGAGTCTGGGCAGCATTATGCATTTTACATGGCATTGTGAGCCATTTGTGAGTCATATAAATAATTTGTCGAGAGAAAAACAACAGTGCTAGAAAGGTTTTTTGAAGTTGTACATGCACTTATCAGAAGTGGTTTAGTGGAGAAGGGAAAGCAGAGTGAGATAGTTCCGCATGCATTCGTCATAATAAATATAAGAAGTGAAAACACAATCACTGTATTATCGCAGTGACTCATCTCACTGACATCAGCATCTGTTACAGAAATTCATGTCAACCGATGAACACGATTTGAGACGCGCACGCCGGCGACCCGAATCGAGCGCGGCATCGCACTGGCCTTGACTCTGAAGGATGACGCTCTCGGTTAATATGGAAGCTTACGGGAATGCTTTTTAGGTCTGCACACTGACAGATGATTAGGTTAGCTCTAATTGAGACATGTGCTCTAACTGAATGCATTATGCAAGCACTCATCTGCTCTGATTGAGCGAGCCCAAATCGAGACTGAGATGCGAAAACATTAGTAAAATATCCATGACTTTTTCAAATATTCTGTATAAAGAATTCGTGAAGAGGGTAAATTTTAGCTTGTCGGATTGTAAAATACATGTTTTGCCTCCTCCATCCTTACTGCTCTGTCCACTTTAGCTCAGTTATTATTAGAACGTGAGTGAATCCCAGGAGGTGATGAGCTCATTCAAAGCACATGACCACGTTTATATTTTTACAACAGTCAGAACCACAACAACCATCAGTAGCTTTGTATAGCTTTTAGAATGAATCACACAATCCTACTGAAGGTTCGTTAGGTTGACAAATTTCACAATCCAAAGCTCCAACTGCACTTTCTGTGTGTTTATTGCTTTGTTGGTAAAGTAAGCTCACAAGTTGTAATGAAAATGACCATATCTCTGCGTTGGTTTCTTTGTGTGCACACACATCCATAATAATAATAGTAAGACTCTGCCCCATAGCTTGTCTTCATCAGTGAAGCCTGATGAAGGCGATTTTCACTTTCACTCTCACACATACGTTTTTGTTTCTCTCTGTGTCCTTCACACATGGAAACTCAAATAGACAAACTATTTTCATATCTTATTCCCAGACACGTAGAGCTGTAAACAGCATGTCTCTGTAAAGTGATTATGTTTGGTGCTGAGCAGAACGAGTGCAGACAGGCAGACAGACAGAGCATGTGCACACACACAGTTTAAGTGGCCCGCTGATTATGTTTCTGCTCGTCCGTCTGTGTTGATCCATTCTTCCCCTCCAACCTGACCACACCCTCACAGTGCTCTCCCACTGCCATTGCATGACAAGCTAACAAATGGCTGCTCATCCTCTGGGAAACTAGCATTATCATCTGTACACCAAGCCGGGGAGAAATGTCAGGAAGCATGCATTTATCTAGCCAATCAATGTAGAGAGCAGAGTTTACAGACGTGAGGGCCTCAGACGTGACGCTTTGTCATCTGAATTTTGGTTTTTTATTTTATTTTTATAACAGGCATTAATCATTTATGATTGTTTAGTTAATATAGCTCAAAGAAATCAAGCATGTCTGTACAGTCTATACTGTATGTCGCTATACACATGACAGGGTGCACGTACATTTATATGGCAGCAAGGTGTAGGCGTGCGAGCTTGGGCCTGGGAGCGTAACCCTTACGACTGTATGTTTAGTGCACACAATTGGTCCAATGACAACACTTGATCAAACTAAGAGCTGTGGGGGCTGTTGATACACGATAAAGCTGTGTAAACTGTCTCTATAGTTTCATTACAATAGCTTTCCTGACGCTTCTAAGAACATGTCATTTACACACAGCTTCAACTGATGAGAGGAAAAGTCTTATCTTGTGTAACCATGGCTCGAATAACCAAGCAGGTCTGTTGTGACTGTCCAAACGCTCGGCCTCTTGGAGTTTTGCTATTAATGTGTTGTTTCCTTATGAGGTAATATTGCATTTCAGAGCAGAGCGTTGTGTTTATGGATGCCGGAATATTGCCTGTACTGTCCTGAGGGTGTATTGGACATTTGTTATTGTTCCCAAATGTGGCGCAGCATTCTTGTTTATCTTGTGTTTGTTCTCAGTGTACCCACTTTGTCTCTGTCCGTGTGTGTGTGTGTGTGTGTGTGCAGCTCCAGAGGCTAAAACGCTCGTTGTCTTTCAAGACCATCATGCGCAGTAAGAGCGTGGAGAACTTCTTCCAAAGGTCCTACAGTGATGCTCGCCTGCCTCCGGATTTCATCACCGACCCACCGCCTCCGTCTCCCCCTCTGCTTCCCGGCTCTCCTCTTGTAGGCGACCGCTCCCCGTCCATCTCACCCTCTCTCAGCCCCAACCCCTCCATCGCCTCACACTCCCCCTCTCTCAGCCTTTCCCCATCACTGCCCACAAAGCCTCCCCGACCTCAGATTACCCACTGTTTCCAGGACCATGTCTTTCGCAAGCCCACCAACTGCCAGCACTGCAAGCACATGATAGTGGGTAAGAAATGCTCAGTCTCCTCTCTGGACTCACCTTGCTTTCTGTAAAACTCACTGATTAACACATTTTTGTTTGTTTAAAGTACAAAAACTGAAAAACAACAATTAGCTTTTCTACGGAGTTCATATATTGTATAAATATTTCTTGGCTCTGAGCAGTAACGAAACAACCTGCAGACATATTTACACTTCTGTTTTTGTACAACAGCAACAAACTAAATGTGAAACGCTTATTAGTGAGAATGAAATGTTTAAATCTGAAAGCTAAATGATCTCTTGTGATTTTTTTCTACTCTATTTAAGTAAAATTAGATTCAGAGCTGGACTTGGACACTTCAAAGCAGCTCCCAGTGTTTAACGCTGTAAAGAAACCATTAATGTATTACACAGATATGCCTCTGTTGTCATTGTACAAGTACAACAACGTGAGTAAAGGTATAAAAAACACAGAACTATGAGCTTAATATAAGTATAACTATGATCAATATTTAACTAGATGACCAGCCGCTCAAAGCACGTCATAAAAATGGGGGTCAGGGCCACTGTGGTCTTTGGGATGTGGACAACCGTGGCAGATTTGAGGCAGGGACAGTGACTTGTTCCACAGAGATGTTAAACAGATTAGTGACAGCTGCTGTCAGCTGACCTGAGCAGTGTTTGAGCTCTCGTCCAGGACACCGCCAGGTTACTGTTTTTTGGGGTTAATATGGCTGAGAGCCCCTCTCACCCCCCGTGGACTGAGATCGGGCCTCCTGCGGGTTGGTTTGCTGGTGTCCACGTTGAACCGTGTGGGAGAGGTGAGTTTGCTGTGCTGGTTGGACAGGTGTTGCTGTAGCCATGACTAGAGTATTAACAGGGTTTGCTGTGGGGCAGAGTGCTTTTATTCCTAATTTCCCACTTGCATGAACTACCCTGCACATAGTTTTTCTGCTAAATCTACTCGCTGTCAGTATGATTGATTACAGGCGCCAACCTGCTTCTTTGTGTTTTTTGCACGCACTGTGGATTTACTTATGCGATGCATCACCTAACTATAGGTGTACTTCTCTACAGTCCCTAAATGAAGTGCAGGGTGATGAAGTAGAATTCACTTAGTTTAATTGCCATTTTCATTCTATAACAGACCTGTTGATGTAATCTCCATCCACAATATATCTAGTAATCTGTTATCCTTGGACTGTAGGAGAAAAAGGGACTCACCCTATTAATTGGTCTAAACATTCAACAATCACCAGAGGATCTTTCATTACATGAGAAATGAAGAGAGAACATCTCAACAATCAGATGTTTTTATCACTTAAGCACTTGAAAAGCGAGATGACTCCGCGCCAAATCGATTACGATTGAAACAGCTCCAGCTGGTTTTCAATTTCATCTGGTTGTTCTGGAAGGGGAACTGTTGATTATGAAGGATGCAAGTGTCCCCTCTGACAGCCACGCCAGCTCGACAAAACTGGGACAGCGCTTGATTACGCTCTACCTGAGCGAAGAGAAACCTGCTCGCATGATGTGAAGGAAAGTTAATTCTTCTCTTTCTGCTGTCACGGGGTGTGCCTGCATTCTCTCATCTCATTGTCTTACTTCTGTGCTTCTCCGCAGGAAACTCCAAACAAGCTCTGCGGTGTAAAACGTGCAAAATGGCTGCTCACCTGTGGTGCACCTCAGAACTATCACAGCAGCTGTGTCATGGGAAGGTAAGAAAGTGCACAAAGCATGACAGGAACAGTGCTAGTGTGTCTGCTCTTCGTTTACTCAGTCTAAACTGTACCATGCTGTTTCTTAATTTGGCAACATCGATAGCGATGCAAGAATTCACTGCTGTGGTGTTTTTTCCCACTGAGATTTGGGTGTGATTCTGTCTTTGCTTGTCTATCAACGTCTACAGTTTTATCAATTTCAAAATAACGTTAAATATGAAAGAAACATCACTTCCAGTTTTTAGAGCCTGCATTCAGCATGTAGTTACTGTAGCTTAGCTGACCGCAAACACAGGAAACAGTGGTAAATTAAATAGCTAGCTCTTAAGTGCACAAATCGTTCTACTCATTCAAAACTCAAATAATAAAGACTTTTAAGGTTGGGAGCGTGTGCTGCACTATTTGTTGTTTGAGAGCAGTCTTTGCTGGTCGATGGTGTAATGGAAATCTTCAGCTGAATAAAGTTTCAATTCAATCCCTAAACGAGCTTCAACAATAAGTGAGTGAGGAGGAATATAAATGTGATTCTTATGTAAATCTCCTCCGCGGGTTTGCATAAATTTAATTATGTGTTTGTGTTCATACACATACTGTAATTGAAACACACACATACCCTATTTTTCATGCTTAAATGGAAAAAAACTAAATACTGAAATGACATGAAGTGGCTTCAGCTTTTAAACAAGGCACAAATACAAGTAATACGCTCATGTCAGCAGTTTACAAATAACACTAAAAATAATTACTTTAGCAACAATTCGTGAGTCGTCTAATCGTTTTGCTTATGCTAATGACACAGCGGTAATCAACTGAGGAATATTCATTGAAAATCGAACCAGTCAAGAAATGATTAGGCAGTAACAAATGTCTTGTCATGTATAGAACGTATTTTATGTAGTCATAAGCAGATATGGTACAGGTCAATATTTCTAACGTATCCTATTACAACTACATATATTTTACTCTATTTCACGTATGTTTTTATTCCAGCATCTAATTATAACAGTTGGAGTTAAAAATATTGACAAGCACATTAACAAGCAGACGTTGCCTTCCATCTATGCATGTTGCAGTGAATTACAAAGCCTATCATTTTTAAATGTTGTTCATAAATACATTGTTGTCACTGGAGAAGTAAACACACACTGCATTGTTTGTTCCGCTGTGGGCCGTTGTGAAATGGACACGAGCTGAATGACTATAAAGATGAGTATAGTGCATTAGGCAGTGAATTGGGAGTAATATTAGAGCAAGTTCTTGGATTTATTCTCCAGTGCATGGTAGACAACATTAGCATGCAGCAGGAGGAGAGACCTTCTGAGGGCCACTTGGAAATTTTTAAGCACTGTGTCCAGGACAGCTCAGTGCACTATTGACAGCGAGGAGCACAATAAGAAGGAGGGAGAGGTAGGATAATGACGAGGGCAGAGAGAGGCAAAGCATAATCAGACCTGAACTAGCCCATATTTACAAGAGATATATCATATATTCGAGTGTTTCTTTCTTCAACATAATGTGACAGAATTTGCAAGTCAAGGCAAAGACAAACCAGTCTCAGCTGAAACACTTACAGCGCTTAATTCAGTGTGAAATTGCAGTCCTGCGGACACATACACACAGTCATGTGCATGCCTGTGAGTGAGCTGTGCACATGAGTAAGCTGCGGAGTCTATTCAGTCTTTTTCTCATAATTAGAAACAAACAGAGCTAATACTTTGCTTCAGCTTGTGACTTGATGGCAGAAATTACCTGCAGCATGTGCACCACTGTGTGTGTGTGTGCGTGTGTGTGTGTGTGTGTGTGTGTGCTCTTGCATGACGGGTCGTCCTTGATGTATTTTGGATTCAGTAATTGGCAGATGACGCCATTGATGACCTAAAATCACTACATGGAGCCATTTTCCCATCAGTTTAGTCTATAAACAGAGTGTAATGGAAATTGAAAAAAAAAATCGTTCTGCTTTCTGTTCTCCTCCATTAGTCGGGAGCATTCAAGCGGAACTTCAGCTCACCAATGCTTGTCAATGAGCAACTGGCTGTCGTCAAGGAAGTTCAACCAAGTCAAGGTGAGCGTCTTTGACTCTCTGCGTGTGTCTGTGTGAGTGGGCACTGGTTTGTTTGCTTTCGTGTGCTTTTGGTTTGTCATGTTGATCTTGTCGCGCCCTTTGGTTTATTTTTAGATCTTTGTGTGCTTGTGCATGTATTATAATAAAACCAGAACTGTCTCCATTTCACCTGACAACCAAGGAGCATGAAGTGGAAAAAGATAGAGGAAGAACAAATTCAGCTCCTCTTGGAGGCTGATGGACGGTCTGCACCCTGAAAGTATGTGAATAAATATTTATAAGTTCTCGTGTTTATGTTGTTATATCTGCTTATGATTTGTCCTGTATATCTTTGGACTGGTGGACAGTATTAAATCATTATCCGGCACTACATCTTGCATGTTTAAAGCTTCATAAACAATGAAATGCTGTCTATTTTCTGATTGTCCTAACAAGTCCTAACCAGCTTTGTATAATAATATTTAACAATATTTAACTAAAGAGACAAAAGAATACTAATACTAATACAATAAATATTGGTTCACTCAGTCATACATTAATTAAAGCAAGATACCATAATCCTGACATTTCTTTGTGGATTTGTCTTTGTCATTTAACCCTTGCTGAATACTAAAACACCCAAATTCAACCAATACGCTTAAATCTAGCTGAATTTGTTTTTCCTCTCTATGGGAACCTTTCTTTGCCATTTTTTGGTAGAACATCTGTGTAGGTGATACCATGCTTAAACTCACATATCTCGCTGTGTCAGGGTTCCCACTTTATACTGTCATTTTCTTGTGCTATCCATGAATCAGTGGACAATTAACCTACAGCTCTTTCATCACCCTGAGCGCAGCACCATGGTATCTGGGCCAACTGAGTCTGCAGCCTGCCAAACTCACAATCACACTTTGCAAAGTGTCCTCAAATTTGTGCTAACCAAAGGCTTGATAAACTACAGAGTTCATGTTCACGCAAATTAATGTTAGAGGGCAATTCACTTGGAGAGCCTGTAATTTCACACCAACTGCATTTTGGTACAGTTAATATTCTCGCTGTAACCTTGCAATTATAATTAAAAAATCAGATTAGACTCTAAGCAAAATAGTGTCCACAAATATTTGTAGTAGTGTTAGGTCGGCATTGAGGCTGAAGGAAGGGAAAAGGACCTCATGGTGTTGCTGCGACTGTTATATGTCTTGTGCGGAAAGTCACAAGCGATAGTGGTGACGACCTGATCTGGAGCCATATTACATACAGACCTTCGGCACCAAAAGAAAAGCAGCAGATCATAGTCTTCATGAAGGAAATATTTGTGTGGCTCAGAGAACAGCTTTCTAATCTTTACTCTTGTGCTCTGTAATTAATTGCTTTTCAAAGACACACAATACCTCCAATGAAAACGCTCGAATCAATTTAAAGCATCCAATGCACTCTAAAGACTAGTTGCACTAACACTGTTGCAGAATTTTTGATCTATTTCTCATCTGACTGCATTCATTCTGACACACACAGACACACACGCTCGTAGCACACAGGGCCGTGAGCTAAGAAATAAAAAAATGAAATGCTTAAATACCGAAATACTCATACAGAGTGCTGCCATCTACAAGGCAGTCTGAGGACTTAAAATCAGCTCCAGATATATTATGGCTATTAAATCTAAGACACATCTCTTGCCAATAAGTAAATGTATTAATAAATCAAAGTGTGTAGATTCATTGGTGCAGCTTGATGTCTCCTTAACTTTTGGATGCAGCTCTCTATCAGACCCAAAGTGGGTCACTTTGGTCCAGGATTGACTGCGTTACTGCAGTTATATTTAGACTTTCTGGTTTCTCTATATTGGCACGGGCACCATACTCATGATGTGCGGTGTAATTTCAGTGTGTGGTCATAATTGTAGTGTGCGTGTTTGTGGAGCTGTGTGTGCGCATGATTAATTTACACCTGTGTTTGTAAACGAAGTGAAAAGTGTGTGTGCGCCAGCCCTATGAATGTGTTGTGTGTGTCTGGTTTCAGAAGCTGCACGGATGCGTGTAGATCCCGTGTATGCTGCGTTGCGCTACGGGACGTCCTTGGCACAGATGAGCCGCTCCAGTTTTGGCAGTTTGTCAGAGTCACCAACACGCAGCCTGGTATGGCATCAACAACCTGTGGGTGGGACTGAGGACAGTTTTATTCCATGTGTATCAGGCTTACAGAAAGGTTTTTGCATTGTTCTATAGTGTTGTATAGTGGGAGTACACTTGTACTTTGCAGCATCAGGAAGAGGACAGGGGTGATCAGGCTGCCAATGACAGCTGGACAAAGGCAAAAAAGCAGTATACCAGAGTGGTGATTGAAAAGCAAGGGCGTCTAGTGGCAAAGAAGAAATAATGATAAGAAACAGAAAGCCAGAGAAATGGAACTAAACAGAAACAAAGCTGTAACATCTTGTATTCATATTTATTTTTATTGATCTCCTGCCTAAATACACTGTAAATTCTAATATAGCACCACTTGAATCATGTGGTTAAACCAGTGCAGGTCCTTTTACACTGACAATTACTGATCCATGCATTCTCATTTATTTATCCAGGTGCTAACATTTTGATTTTTTCCCCCCTACTTTATTTTATTAAGGACGAGGGAGGTGAGGAGAGGCAGCAGAGCCAGTGCAGCATGGAGGAAGAGATAACTCAGGAGATAGGTAAACACTCCTGTGTGTCTGTCTCCATGTATGTCGGTTTGTGCAAATCTGTACATTTTGCATGCCCATGCCTATGCGTGTCTATCCATATGCTGCGTTTACCTGTGCATGTCTGTGTGTGTGTCTGTGTGTGTGTGTGAGAGGGATTTGCTGTGTAAAACCACATGCCCGGTCACATGTGTGCGGATCGTCTAAGAAAAATTCTCACCGCCACCAGATACCCCTGTCCCTGACACTGAGATTGAGAAGGAGGAAGATGAGAGCAGCAGTCAAGCTCAGACTCCTGCAGAGGAGAGTGGTGTGAAGGTACAGCTCTGTTAAATCCGTCTGTGCAGACTGTCACCCCTGTTGTTTTCTTACATGAGTGCGTATTTCTGTCTCACTCCCTCCCCTGCTTGTGTTCAGGTGCCCAAGCGCATTGAAGTCCACTACATCCACACTTATGTAGCGCTCTACAAGTTTCTGCCTCAGGAACAGAATGACCTGGAACTACAGTGAGTAAAAGCCAAACAGACTGCCTACGTGCAAGCATTTTTATAACCACGCGTGTGCACATGCGGGAGTGCTGGTGCAGTATTGTGCTCTTGTGTGTGTGTGTGTGTGTGTGTGTGTGTGTGTGTGTGTGTGTGAGAGCATTTGCTTTGTCTGGGATTTTGTCCCTGTGTTTTGCCCCAGCTGTTGTTCTTGAAGGATGAAAATGTCCCCACCATCTGTAGAGGACGGTACCAGGGTGCCCTTAAGGACGACTAATTATAAACTCAAAGCCCATCACTGTCCCCACATAGAGCTGGAGACTGAGCTGTGCTCCCAGTGGGGGAGAGGATAAAGACGCCGAACAACTGAGAGATGAAAGGGCGGGCCGACATAAAGCAAGATGGCACAGAGAGGAAGATTCTCACAGGCTAAGAGAAAGAGGGTAGAAGAAACAGGCAGAGAAAGCAAAATGCACGAACAGATGCAAGCAGTTTGTAAGATGAAGGAAAAGGAACAAAGGAAGGTCAGGAGAATGAGGCAAAATGAGGGCAGGATGTGTGTGTGTGTGTGTGTGTGTGTGTGTGTGTGTGTGTGTTGGTTATGGGACATCTTTCACGACGGTTGATCCACGAGACTGTTAACAGCCATCTGTGCTGTGGCTCTGTTTGTGTGACTGCAGAGTAGATGTGAACTAATGACAGCGGTAACGTTCCACCGTCAGGACTGTAAAATGAAAAAAGAAAAACTGTGGAACTGTTTGGACAGAAGTCAGGAACAGTACACAACAGTTTGTGTTTTTAAAGTTATTCATTTCAATTTGAGAAGGCGAGAAATATAATTTGTTTTTAATAAAGCCTATTAACATTTAGAAAAAACTCTAAATACAGAAATTGTATGTTGCAAATCTCCAATCACTGTTTATTGCCTCCACGGTTCCTGAAAATGATGTGTATGCTGCTCTCTGTTAACACTCTATTTCACTTTGCCAGAGAACACTACATCTCTGTCAGTAAGGTCACAAAATAATGATGTTTATGTACTGATAATGGTGATAAATGTGTAAATTAGCCTGTTCTAATAAGTGCAGCACAGCTAACTAGAGTGTGAGGGATGTCCCATGCTCTCCTGGTCACAGTCCTGAGAAGTGCTGTCATGACTGGACTGAGTAGACTGAAATAAATGTTTAAAATAAACACCTGGTTGTACAATCTTCATGGCTCCATACATTTTACCTGGCGTCATAAGCACGGGCTACATGAAAATATTTAAAAAATTGTATTACATTTAGGTGAGCTAGTTCCAAGTCCTGGTACTGTCCCTGCTATCTCATCGTCGTGCTGTTGGGAAACTTTAACTTTGCTGTTTTCCTACAACAGCAAGTCAGCAACATGCAAAATTTTCACAATACAGAAAACAACGTTTAAGTTTCAGGCTGTGCTACTGGGAAAAACCTCTTGTCAGTAGAGTAATTCATCATTAATCACTTAACTGTGTGTGTGTGTGTGTGTGTGTGTGTAAGTGGGAGAGAGAGAGAGTGTGGTAACCATATAGGACAGTAGTAAGCAGACACCCAGGAGATGCAATGCACAGAAGTGCAATTAGGACATCCGTTACTCCCTGTGTATCTAGGACAGTGGGTACACTGTGCATGTGTAGAAAAGCCTCATCACAAACTGGTAGCATGATTAGCATGCAGGCCATGCTGCCTGCAGTAGGTGCCACAGAATTGTATTTCATGTAGCCCTGACTTTGCTGTGAGCTGTTCCGTCACCTCTGCAGAGAAACGCAAAGAGTCCTTGACTTTTCAACATCTGTGGATGCTATAGATGACACTTTGATCACGGTATCGTTTGTGCTTTAACTCAAGTCACTGTCGCACCCTTAATCTCCCCATCACATATCCCACTCATCTCCCCGTCCCCTCTCCAACCACAATCTCTTCATACGTCCTGTTTTTTATCTCCTCTCGCCTTATCTCCTCCAGTCCGGGCGATCGGGTGCAGGTCACTGATGACTCTAATGAGGAGTGGTGGAAGGTGGGTTATAAATCACTTGAAAGATCTCTGCGTGTCTGAGGGCTTTTGTGTGCTTGTTGGTGCGTTCGTGTGTGCATAGTGTGTGTTTGACTGCACAAAATGTGTGTGTACATTCACATTTACTGTGGGCATGTGTTAATTCAGGTCTTTAAATCAAGTCCTAATTGCATAACACCTGCTCCGTTGCTACCTGTCATAAACATGCAGGCAGCCACAGACGAAAATAGATCATAATTCCCCTGAAATTAACGTAATGAACTTGACTAGTATCGCTACCTCAAAGAGCTTTCTGTTGAGTCTGTAATGAGCTTCACTCACTCCCAGTGGAAAATAACTGAGTACCTGTGTGTGAATGAGACCTGACTTAGGTGGTAATTTACGATATCTCTTTAACACCGGAGATGGTGGCGATAAACAATCGAATATTGTTGCTTGAACATCATTTGTTTTCACCATGAAATGGACAGAACCTGCTGATTTTCTTTAATTATTCCTTCCATTACGACCAGAATTTGTCTAACCTTAGTGCTCTGCCTTGTTGTGGTGTTTCTACACCTGTCTCCACAGAAGTTTGTTTCTACTTTTATTCGTATTGGCATGACTACACGAACACCTCGCCAATGCCTCCCATTAGATGTTATAATATAATAGATGATGATAAATCTGAAATGTGTCCAAGCTGCAAAATGTTCAGCCGCGAGATGACACATTCATGTGGATTGCATGATATTGAGTCATAGTGTCATGAAGATAACTTTCAAATGTTTGTCGCACCGCTCGTATTTTCCAGGGAAAGAGTGGTGACAGAGTCGGTTTCTTCCCTGCCAATTTTGTGCAGAGGGTCCGGCCAGGAGAGAGAGTCTGGCGCGTCATACAGGGCGTTCCTGGCAATCGAGAGCGAGGACACATGGCCGTGAGAGAATCCCAGGTTCACAAAATCATCATGCTGTTCTAGTTGGTTGAACATATTTGGTTGATTTTATTCTGTGTTGTGTGTTTAGTCCTTCTAAATATGTGAATCTCTGAGTGCCCTATTTGAAGGGTTTCAGAGTTTGGACCCAATCAGCAGCATTTTCTATAAACTCAGAAGAGGTTTAAAAAAGTATATTGAACAGACAATAACAGGTTGACTATGGAGGTAATGCGATGGCTGCAGCCAATACCGGGGATGTAGCACCCTACACAGGTGGGGCAGGAGGTCAGCATCGACACATACAGAATCACGGATTAGCTGAAGTCCTAACAGCTCGAGGTAAGTATTGAAGGAGACGGTTCTTATTGCATTCAACAGAGGAGATGAGGATGAGGTGAGTAAAGAGGCGGTGAATGACAGCAGCGGACATCGGGAGGAGAACTGGGTGATGAAGCTGGTTGGAAGGCAGGTGGACAAGACGGCCAACGGCAGGTGAGTGAAGTAGCAGATTAGCAGGTGGACAAAATGGCAGCGAAAGATACAGGGACGGAGGGAGAAGACCGGTCCCGAGCCAACAGAGGTAGAGTATATCAGAGTTACCACATAATGTGTGTGTCCGTGTATGGATTTCTGAGCTAGATGCTGTCTCACTAATTACAGGAAGTCAGATCCTGTGCGTCATATACTGATGGGAAAGCATATGCTGCGTCTCCAAACTTGCATATTTTACAATAAAAATGATTTTTTTAAAAGTCCAACTTCTTTTCTGTCTCTGTCTCTCAGATCTGTGTAGGGAAGCGAGAAGACGGTGAGACGTTTCTGAAGCTAACCAGCGGGAAAAAGAAAGGACTGGTCCCAGCTGACTCCATCGAGGAGATCTGAGCCGCTGTGTCCACATGCCTGCCGTTCCACTTCTACAGTCTCCCAGGGACAGATCCAACTATACACCCAGGCCCATTTCTCCCCTGGCGACGTTACTTTCAGACCTGACAAACCAAAACCAAACACTGATAAACTGGACAGAAAACACACTCCTCTTCACCCCATCAGGAACACGCGGCTTCCAGTTCAGCTGGTTTGCTGTTGGTCTTTTAAATAAAAGTGTACAGTCATGCGGGATCCCGCTCTTAGAAAGATGCTGTTGCTCAGCTGTTTAGTGTTGCTGTGGGCTTATCTTGTTTAAACAAATGACAGTTCAGATTGAGTTTTTCCTCATCCAAGGATATGTGCCACCTTAGGAACAGGCTGGGAGCCTTGTCATTGGGAACACGATGCTTCTGTTAGTATCATTTTCTTGTTTCTACCCACTCTGTATGTCTCATCCTTGTCTGCTCATGTCAGGGTCTCGGGCCTGTTGACTGATATCAGCTTCATGAAGTCTGCTGCACAACCCCTGCCAAGGACAACCCCTGCCAGCCAAAGAAAGATACTGCCACGCAGACAGACAGCAGAATTAGATTAAAAAGCAGTGCACAAGATTCAAAAATCTTCAGCCAGTGTCGGACCGAGTTAAAACTGCACTTGCCAACTTGAGAGTGCAGAAAGATTTTTGAACGGAAAATTAGATGCGCTGAGGATCATTTCATTTTTTTCATTTGTTTTTCAGTATAAACTCTAAATGAAACTCTTGTTGCTTGAATATTATCTGTTTTCACCATGAAATGGACAGAACCTGCTGATTTTCTTTAATTATTCCTACGATTAGGACCAGAATTTGTGTAACCTTAGTGCTCTGCCTTGTTGTGGTGTTTCTACACCTGTAGAAAGGTCCAGCAATTTCTTGAAAATAATGATTTCCTTGCTTAAAATGACACTGCCACAGGTGTAATGTGTCTTGTTGAGAACTCATAAACAGGTGTGAGTGTCTGGGGTCTACATTTTGCTGTCTTACCGTTCAATGCAAATAGAGAAATAGAAATCAAAAGCAGGAGAAAACAAACTTAAGAGTGTCTCTAGAAAAGAACAGGGCATTGTTCTGCCTTGTTTGGATGGCTGAGCACTGAGCAAGACAAAAGTGTCAACATCCTCAGAGTGTAGCTGTTACAAGTGGCAGGAGCTGTTCTGCTTTTTTCACATAAAGGACCTTGCTGGACATCTCTGCAGAGACCTGCTGAAGGAGGCCGCCGCAGCAGCAGGCGTCGCAGGTGTTGCACAGTATTTTAACATGCTCACCAGAGCTCGAACAGCAGGAAATAAACCACAGTCAGTCTGGCAGAAAAACAACAACATGACGGGGAAACTTTCTGACCTAAGTTCCACTGACAGCTAGGAGGAGAATAGGGTGAAAAAACAGAGGGGAAGAGGGGGCGCAGCGAGAGCACGGAGAGGAATTACATGAGCGCGGAACCGTTATGAGTCAGCATGTGGATGCAGGTAGCGATGCACCCTTGGGTGCACGAGTCATCATCCATCAAATGTCAGCCTGTCATCCACACCTTCCACTCCCATGTTTGTCCTCCTGTTATTGATGTGACTGGTCAGTTCTGACTTTATTGGGAGTGCTGTTCAGGCACACTTTAATTTTAGTCATGTATTGATCCCTTCGTTTGTTACTTATTTAATAGATGTTCTTCTCCTTTGAAAGAAAACACCTTGTTCCAGAGGCGACATCCACTCGCTGTGCTTCTGGAAGTTCATGATTGTCATTAGGAAAATGTTGAGCCGAGGCACAGAATGCAACAAATGACTGAATAATTCAACTTGTGTGTCTTCTTTCAGAGCACATAGATCTAGATGAATCTAGAAGAACATCCTCTTTATGCTTTTTAGTGACAAATAAGCTCCTATTCTTGTAATAATGAGAATAGCACTTTTTTTTGAATAATGTGCTTTATGTTGAGGTCATATCCTGCAGAACGTTACCTGCAACTTAACGCTACATAATGCAACCTTTTCTTATATATATTTCTAAGTGGAATTATGTTCCAAATATATCTTAATATGGAGAAGTGCTGTGGAGCGAGACTCACACAACAGTCTGCCAGCGGTACAGATATATTTGTTTCTGTGTGAGAGCGCCTCGCCCTTCTAACCACTCAGAGAATTTCAGTCACTTGTGCTTCATTAGTACGTTTTGCAGCTACTTATTTATTGGTTTTTAAAAGTCATCCAGGAGTCTGCTAAAATGTAGCAGACATCGAGCGAAGCGGATTGATTTGGAGTCTCGTGCTAGCATATGTTGCGTATTGTGGCTTTAACTTTGTGTCGCAGTGGAATTCTTCAGCCAAAGGGCGGATAGTTTGTGTTTGTTTGCCAGATGTTTCTACAGTCTACAATGGTAAAAACGGATCATTACGGAGCAGCATAAAAATGCGCGTTAATCTCAGAGCAGGACACAACACTTGGTTCTCTTGCATTGTGTATAGTTTATGTAGCATCACATGTTCACACTAAAAATGTAAAGTATGTGATCGGAGTCCAAATTCACTGGTTGGCCACATACCTCAATAAAACAATCTTCACAAAACAACTCTTTGCCCTTTTCATGTATTCAGCGTCATATAAGATACACACTCTCTGTGAGTGATGCATGTGTGAAGGCTGATAAACACACGGTGGCTTTGTCAGGGGGAGTCTGTGGTGCTTTTCTGCATCTTTGATTATATTCACAGCATATTCAACCGATGATAGCAAGGTTCCCCTAAATAATGAATCCACATCAACATCAAGAGCCAACAGTGTTTGGTTTTTCTGATTGGATTACATACATGGCAATGAGCGTTCAGGCACTAATGACACCATCACTCACTGTCAGCACAGCATGTGAGAGTAAGTCAAACATCTTGAAGCCTAATAGTTCAGTTAAGAATGATTATTTACACCATACTTTTTTTCATTCTGAGTTTAATGTGAGTGATTTCAGAGAAACTACTACCGTTTCTACAGCCTGCAACGACTAGCTGACTGCTGGCTGCTTATATTTTTATTGGTTGTCATTCATTTCTGTCCGTACTGAGACAAAGAGTGAAGCCAATTTAACCATGTATCGATTATACATGTTAAGAACAGGTCATGTGTGTTTATAAATGTTTTCCCATCTTTATTAGTACCACTTTTCAATCTTCCAATCCAATCTGTCTTGCTTTTTCGCTGTGACTTTGAAAGCTGTGGCAAAAAACAACAGCCATTATTTTAACAGAAGGGATCTTTGGTTGGTTGATGAAGTGGCTGAGTTTTACTGCCAACAGTGCCTGGTACGTACCTCTATTAACACTTGACAGTGCTGCGCATCTGCTGTGACTCAGGGCACGCCGAGTCCTCTCAGACCGATCAAATCTTGCCAGCATGGGAGAGCGTTGTTGGACAGTTCCAGCTTTCTCTCCCTCGTCTAATCCTCTCATTTCATTTATTTTCTGGCTTGGTCTGCCTTTTGATCACCTCCCGTCTTCTTTCTTACTGTCACTTTGCAGACATTGACGCAGACCCTCACACTCTCCCCTGGCTTTCACTGCCGCTCCTAATCTTCTGGCTCACTCTCCCTCCATCTCTCTCTCTCTCTCTCCCTATCAGTTTCTGCCACTGCCGTCATGCCAGTGTCTCTTTTTCTTGCATCAGTCTGGCTCAGAGTTACACAAGAGAGAAGTAAACAAGGGAATGACTGCCACTTTCCATTTCTTCTTTTCTCCAGCTCCGGTTTTGACATTACTTATGATTAAAGTTATTATAAGAAGGCTCTATCTGCTCTCACCTCAACTGATTGCATTATGAAGAAACATTTTAGGACGTGGGGAGGCTTCTGAAAATGAAATTGCGTATTAATAATGCCTTATTTCTGCTGGCAACTCAAGCAGCTTGGCCATAATGTGGATTTTCTAAGGTCATTAAACAACAGGAGGGGGATAATTAAGGCCTGGTCTAAATGTGGTTATTACTGTAATTTGGGCCAGTGTTATATCTGGTCAACCCTGCACATGCCCCGCAGGGGTTTGCTTGTGTTTCTGTGTAATAAATGTCCACCATCATTAATCAGAATGCCCTATGCTGTTATTATTATGTCTCATGACCTTTTGAGGTGCCTCCAAGCAAGTGTCAGGACTAACCGGTTCTGCACCTCTGTCCCAGTTCAGGTGAACAAAGAGTCCTGACATCAATTGAGACAGGCAGAAAGAGGGAGCGAGCGAAAGAGAAAAAGAGAAGCACATCAGCTGCTGAAGACACTGTGTTCCTTGTTTTTATCACCCATCCATATGGCACTTTCTAGTTACCATCAGACTGTGCTGTATCTTGCTGGAGGTGGCAGTTTGAGTTTGGTGTGGACCAGAATCACAATATCAAGAGTAGGAAAGAAACCTAGTTTATCTTGACAGCTGTGAGCAAGTAGCCTACCATAGCTCAATATCTTCACATTATGCTCTTGTAGCCTTAACTGAAAGGAAACAGGAGGTTTCCCCCATGTTCAACTTGATGTCTGTCCACAGACAACAGAACAGACTCTGACCGCCAAGTTACATCCACCAGTAACTTAGATTCTCTGGCTTTAAAATAGTGCAACTAAGTGATCACGCTGCCACCACATGCCTGCCTATTGTCAACATACATTTACATAAACAAAGGTTTAAATCCACTTCCTGTACTAGGTTTGCAGCACTGCTGTAAATTAATACTGACTCTTATAATAATAATACAATTATAATTACACGTGTGTCCCAATACTGTCCTCAAACAATATCATAGGTGGCGTGTAGTCAGGAACAGGCAAGAACCACCAACCTTCATAGATATTTCATAGAGAATGGAGTTTTGTTGACTGCCACTGTGGCTTACTATGCAAATATTAATAGCAGTCAAAATTTCTTTCCTAATTTCTAAGCAAAACACATTTTATTAATCCCTGCTCAACCCCCACCCTCAGCACCAGGCACACAGAAACAGATGTTCCTCCTGAATCATTGTTTCCTTTCGCAATATGCAATTGTCACACTTACTGTTTCTTGGTGGAGGAAGTAAGTAATTATTGAAGCAAAGTAAATAAACACAAAAGCGGCTGTCTGGAAATTCCTGCTATAGAAATAGAGCTAATTAATTGAATAGTCATTCTAACAATGGAAGTTAATTACAGGTTGCTTAAACGCACATATTTTAAACGTCCCTGTCACTGATATCAGCTGACAGAGGCATAAGAAATTACTTCTTCAGTTGCAGCATACCATTACCCTTCCTGCTTTAGCCACACAAGAATAGTCTTCAACATTAAAATACCACACAATCACGAAAAATATCTGTATATGGGAAGAGAAAATAGAAACAAAAAGCTAAGTGTTACAAAGGTGAGAGAAATGCCGCCATTGAACAGCAAACCTCAAACATACACATTATGGAGGCCTTCACTGTGACCACTGATCTAATGTCACCCACCACTTTAAAACAAAATGAACAGACAACACATGACACCTCTTTCTTTCTCCCTTTCTCTCTTTCTCTCTTTCTTTCTTTCCAGCTATGTGGGAGTGTAAATCAGATTAAGGAGTGCAGTGTGTCAGAGCAGCACAGAGCCGCCAGTGGGATAAACTAAGTTTGGTGGGAGATTAGAGCACAGGTCAACTTTGCTTTTAAGAGAGAAAAAGAATAAACATCATTCATGTGTCGGGGACATTGTTTGCTCTGGTGTTTCCAATGTTTACACTACAGCATAAAGTACATCACACTGAAGTAAGATTTTGTAAGATGCAGTTCTAAAGCCTAAAGACAAAGATTTGTCTGACAAGAAGATGCACACCAAATAGAAGTGCAGTGATTTTTGTTTAAGTCACAAATGTATGTTGTCTCAAACCCACAGATCACAGTCATGTAAACACGCAGCTCTTATCAACATTAATCTAACCACTGTATGAATGATTTGGGTATTTTTGTTATTCACAGGCAGGGACCTCACTAGGTTTGAAAGACAAAGGGGCTTAGCCCCAAGGGTTGTAAAAAGGAATTAGCGTATATAGCGAGTGCTGAAACATTTTTTGCCAAACATAATTAGGCTTCATTAATTTTATTATTTGTTGTTCAGCGGTTCTGCAGTTGTCTGGCTCATTTTTGTACAATGACCTTTGGTTTCCTTAGTCTTTATTAACAAAACATTTTAGCAACTTAATAGTTAATGCATTTAATATGGCTTGGTATCTTTTCAAATAAAGTTTGAACATTGATATTTGTCTCTGCAGAGGACATACAAGAGAATATAATAGTGCAGTGCAGTTTATTCACAGTTTTATTCACAGAACTGATTTATCATAGCAAAATCAAATCAAAC
Organism: Microctenopoma steveboyesi; assembly: GCA_032359275.1. Lineage (NCBI taxonomy): Eukaryota > Metazoa > Chordata > Actinopteri > Anabantiformes > Anabantidae > Microctenopoma > Microctenopoma steveboyesi. The sequence goes on from JAUMHF010000025.1 coordinate 7,330,636, forward strand.
CTCGTTTTTAGGGGGGCTTGTAGTAGCTTGCATCTTGGGGGGGGCGATCATGACGCCCATGTTCACAGCTAACAACAGGATGCTTTCCAGTTGGTACAAGACTCAACTCTGAGGAAAGCCAACAAACAGCAAAGGTGAGTAAAGCAAAGCACGCAAGTAAAGAAACAGGATGAACAGAAAGAGTGACAGACAGGTGGCCAGGGAGGTCGGTCACTCCATGACCAGACAGGAGTCCAAGGTTATTATTGATGCGATGACTGGAACTGATATCTTCACCGCCCCCTCTGTGGAAAAAAATACCACGATGACTGATGCTTCAACTGAGCTACTGACTCATCGGTTTCCTCCAGTGTTTCATGCCATCAGCTCATTCAGTGTGCCCTGCCCCTCATCAGGGATGATTATAGGTGGACTACCACTGACGCCACTGACAGCGATTACCCTACATTTGTTTAACACATCCTCCCTCTAATTAAAGTCAACTGTGACCCTGCCTCTCCCCATGCTCGTGCACACCGCAGGACACGCTCCATTAATGAAACATGAGCTTTACCCACTCCTCTGGGCTCTCTCTCACTTTTTTGTCGCTCCCCAATAATTTGCAGCCAGAGGCATCACTTGTGGTGAAGTGTTCGCCTGTGAGCTGGAGCCGCTGCACTGTGCACACCCAGACAGACACACAAACAGACAAGCTGTTAGGGTGAACTATTCACATCATTCTCCTCTGTACACATCTGACCTTTACTTTAGTCAACAGACCGATGAAACGAAAGCACATTGTGGAGAAGAACAATCTCTATTTCTCTGTAGCACAAACACGCAATTAAAATTCCTGTCTACGGTTTACATCAAATGCTTTATAAGCACAGTGTGGTCCGTATTTAGGTAAAGCCAGGAATGTAAATAACATGATTTAACTGTCCCCTGCATTATAAAGAATAGTTTGACATTTTAGAAAATATTCACATTTGTTTTCTTGCACAGAGAATTAAAGGCTTCAGTAACACTCATAGATGGGAAATGTGGAGAAACAGCTTGCCTGGCTGTGTACAAAAGTACCATAATCAACATCATAAAACCACATGGCACAGCTTGAATCGTTATGTTATTTACATTATTAGTTATTTAGCAGATGCCTTTATTCAAATACAAACTGGGGTATTGGGGATCAGAGGAAGATGAGAATCAGACTACTGACCTTGAACCTGATGTACAGAAAATTCTGTTCAACTATTGTAATTAAGTTAATGTCTTTCGTTACTTTCAATCCCAGTTTAAGCATTCGTGGCTCCCTTCTGCATATTTCATAAGGCATAGTGCAATGATTCTGTCTTATCGTCTCATTTAAAGAAGTGCTCTAAAAGTAAAGCGCTCATTTAGACTTTAGACGTCTTGATCTCCTGTCACTGCTACCAGCGAGCTTTACCCCCACACGACGTCATGGCCTGTAGAGAACCGTAGCAGTACTTGTACTCTCCTTCCCTCTTTTTCATGGCTTTATATTCATGTCCCGTTTAGCTTGAAAGTTTCTTTCAAGCTAAACTGCATGTAAAACAGGCTTGTCTCATGACTGCTGGTTTGTGTCATTGTAACCCCACC
>JAUMHF010000025.1:7336725-7386503 GCA_032359275.1 Microctenopoma steveboyesi
TGACATGGGTATATTTCAGCTGGTTGAAAATGAGACGGGCCGCATTTTGGACCATCTGGAGGGGTTTTATGCAGAAGTTCCTGCCAGGTGAGAGCTGCAATAGACAAGTTTAGAGATGACCATGGCCTGGACAAGGAGCTGTGCAGCCTGTTGGGAGAGAAAAAGCCTATTCTTATGGATGTCGTGCAGAGTACAAAATGCTTATTCAGGCTCAGCTTGTCATCTATCCAAACTCCAAGGCTTTTGGCAGACTTTGTAGGTGTTAGTTTTAGTGAGCCAATTTGGATTGAAATGTTTTCCTGAGGGGAGTTGCTGCCTGGGAAGAACAAGATCTCAGTTTTTGATCAATTCAGTTAGAGATGTCGCTCAGACATCCAAGCCGATATGTCTGAGAGACAGGCCTAAATTTTGTTGACTCAGTAGTATCCTGGTGGAAAGGACAAATAGAGCTCAGTGTCATCAGCATAGGAATAATATGAGAAGCTATGGGATTTGATGATGTTACCAAGAGAACAAGTGTATAGTGAGAAGAGAAGAGGCCCAAGGACAGAGCCCTGTGGGACCCCTGTGGTTATCTTAGAGAGTGTGGATGTCTCACCTCTGCACGATACCCGGAAGGACCTATCCTGAAGATAGGAGGAGAACCAGTTCAGTACGTTTCCTGTCATTCCTAAGTCTGATAGTGTAAAGAGAAGAATCAGGGTATTGACTGTGTGTCAAAAGCAGCAGATAGGTCCATAAGGATGAGGACAGAAGATCTGCGGGCAGCTCCTACAGCACGAAGGTCATTCACCATTACCAGGAGGGAGGTTTCAGTTGAAATGTATGTGCTTTCCTGAAACCAGACTGAAAAGGGTCAAGTAGGTCATGCTCGTCAAGAAATGAAGAAAGTTGAGCTAGAACAGCTCTGTCGTGAATTTTAGAGAGAAAAAGAAGGTTGGAGACTGGGTGGTAGCTGTCTAGTAGAAAGGGGTTAAGTGTGGGTTTTTTGAGTAGAGGAACAATCAGAGTCTGTTCAAAGGCGGTGGGAAATGTTCCTTTTGCGAGTGAGGAATTTAGGACGTGTGTCAGCGGAGAAATAGTGGGTTGTATGTACTGAAGAAGGTGTAGGGGAATTGGATCCAGGTGACAGGTGGTGGGGTGACTTGAGTGGAGAAGGTTAGACACGTCTGATTCCGAGAGCGTAGTGAAGGCAGACAGTGATCTAGTGTTCGGGGTAACAGAGGGGTGGGGGCTGAGGTTAGAGGGAGAGAATTGTTTGCGGATAGTAGCCACCTTCTCTGTGAAGAATTTGCCAAAGTCTTTGGGTGAGAGGGAGGTAGAGCGTGGAGGTGAGGGAGGGTTCAGGAGGCAGTTGAATGTAGAGAATTGTTTGCAAGAGCCTGTGCAATTCCAGTTCCTCCTTAAAGTTCCCCAGCGGTCCTGGAGTTCAATATACAACAACTATGGACATTTTTGGGGTGTGTGATAGTTACTGCATGAAACTCAAAGCTAAAAGTGTGAGTGGCAGAAACTGGAGTGAATCTCCATTTCTTGGAGATAAGCAAACCTGTGCCACCTCCCCTACCAGTGGGCCGGTAGGTATCAAGGAAATCGAAATTCTAATACAATGGCTTCTGTTAACGCGTGTTTTCACCCCTCTTCTACTGGTTCCGGTTTTCCAGTGTAAAGCTCTGCTTGTATTCTGGTTAGATAATAAAGTGGAATAAAGACCAGTATAAGGTTTTAGGTACTTCAATTGCTTAGATTAGTATCCATCATAAGAGAGGGGGAGAAGCCTGACCTGTCTCACATTCATTCCGGAGTTTGACAGCGACCCCAAACAAACAATACATACATATAAATTATCTTAAGGAAAACAAATCCTGCAATGCACAGTTTCACATCATGCAGTCAACCTAGGAACACACAAAGAGACACAAAACTGGGACATAACACATAAGCAAGGTTTTTGGAAGATGTTTGGAAGAACCTACTCACTGTACATCCCTGAAAACATGAGAGTGGGTTGGAACCGTCCACAAAAATCAGTGTTTTAAAGATAAAGTGTTTGCACCAAATATTAATTGCGGTTTATACAACTCACAATTTTTTAAATATAAATTTAATGAATAAATAAAAAACTTTTTTTTTCATTTAAGCTAAAGCTACTGTCTTCATTTATCTCTTTTATGGTTCCCCCTATTAATTCCTGTGATACCACATCATGTTGGTTGTCCGTGACACCAAATGAAAAAGTAAGGTGGGTGTTCCTTTTTTTATCATATATTCATAGCTTAAGATTTTTGTTCTCCTGACCTGTCTTTGTGCTGCCTCCTTCATTAAACCATCTCATCCATAGACTGTAGAATGTACTGTACAGTACACCTAGAAGGATTTTAAAAGATTAACATTTCTAGATTGAGGTTGGCACTTTCTGAATGGGGGTCAAAGTGATTCAAGGCTTCTGCAGCAGCAGTCATTTTCATTGAGCAAAATACTTTAGTTTCTGTGAAAGTTACAGTAAACCAAGTCATTCTCAGTTTAATCCATCACACCTTTCATGTAAAAGCTGTGAAGCAGTGTCTCATTTACAGGATATTCTGTCCCTCATAAATTTACCTACAATGGGCAGAAACCCAAGTGATTAACAAAAGTTTCCACTGATAGAAATGGTTGTAATTTAGCTGCAAAAGGACAAGTCAAATGACAAGCATTTCTTTCCAGCACTGGGCAACATGAGGCCAAAATCTCAACTGCAATCGTTTAACCTTAATGGAACAGATTTGACAGCTGAGACTCATCCACCCCCAATGTGACATTCTTCGGTGACTCAGCGCTTACTCATTGTGCAGCCCTTTGTTCATATTTAATTTGCTCCAACATGTTCTGCAAATGTCAAATACATGCAAGAGAAGCAAGCAGAAGAGATTTGTTTTAATGTTCCAGCTTTAATTTCTAACGCCAGTTTAATGAGACTGAACAAATCTGTCCTGAGACATTTCTTCAGCAGCGGTTCAAACATCCAACTTTCAAGGAAAAACTCCGTTACAGATACTGTTTGAAACAAAACTTAACTTATTTTATTGGGTCAGGTGCCATGTCACAACATTTGCATTACATGAGATCTGCTGAAATTATTCAATCTGAGCTATAAAAACTTAGCATGTTAAATAAGAGTTTCAATTAACATTACATCAAAATTAAAACATTAATGTATCCAGCTACATTAGGCTTAACCAAAGAGACCCAATTCCTAATTTCTCAGAAAATAGTTTAATATTAAAGCCTGTAAAGAAAAGAAAAGCTGCACAGCTACTCCTGATGCACATTAACATTTTAGTGGCAAAGCTTCAGGCTTTTCCACCAGAGGATGAGGCTTTCTGATACTGAAGAGGGTGCGCAGGTTGACCTCTGGGTCAACATAGTGAGGGATCTTGCGTTCATTGTAGAGACCTGAAAGGTTGGTTTCCACTTTGGCACGTCTGGATACCCGCATGCGTAAGGTGAAGAGGCGACTCAGATTTTCCTCCACGAGGGGCAGATGATGTCCATTCAAACGCTTCTGCCAGGATTTCTTGGCCCGCTGACGCTTCTGTTGAGATTTGGGGCAGAGAAAAAAAAAACATAGGAATTACTACAATGCTGTGTAAACACTTAGGCAGAAATTCATGAAAAACTCAAAAACTCGACAAATTGATTTTCTCAGTTGTCTAAACACAAGAGTCTGCACTCAGCAGACTTTAAAACAAAACAAATTAAACTTCTTGTTATGTGGTAGCTTTAGTCCTTCACTGTGGGATACCGATGTCAGACTTACCCTCAAAGTGAAAGCGCTTGGGTCATGATGAAGTAAGTGTCTGGTCATACTCTCCTGTGGACAGATACAAACCCATAGCGCCACAAGTAAAGGGTACTAATACTGTGAATTAAATGACTGCAATAAATAGTAAATCTATAGAAAATTATTAGAAATTACCATGTTTATTACAACTAGCGTCTGTAATCTGTTGACAAGGACCAGTAATGGACGCGCTACCTACCCGCATGGCAAACATACGTGGGCAGTCAGGGAAGGAGCATTTGAATTTGAGGAGCTCAAGATGCACCTTACGGATGTGGTGCTGCAGGTTGAAGGTTGTAGAGAAGTAAGCCTGGCAGTTGTCCCTTGGACAAACCAGCACAGGCTTATGGGAAGCGTGGGCCCGTTTGTGCCTCCGCACAGCAGCTGCTTTCTTGAACACCTTCTTACACACTTGACATGCAAATGTTGCTAGAACACATTTGAAAGAAGCAGAATAACTTAATACCAGAAACTGAAGAAAACACAGAAATTCCACTCGAGCACTCTAGCAGCAGTTCTGGTTCATGGTTCTGGTTCACAGCAGTTTTACCCGAGTGTTTGGCCATGTGCTTCTGAAGTTTTCCCCAGGTGTACTCATGTGCGTCACAGTTTGCGTGAGGGCAGTGGTAACCTGCGGGGACCAAACAGAAAGGACAGTGACAGCATCAGGGCATAAACACCCCTTTGAGCAACCATGCACAGTGCAAGTAGTTTGTCCTAGAATGCATTGCAAAAACAAACAGGTTCAGAGGTGCACATGGAAACTTCTAATAATAATGTTATAGTGATAGATGGAAGGACCAACAAGGGCTACAGCTGACCAACCTGAATGCTTCTTCTCGTGGGCATTGCGAGCAATATGAGAGTCAAACGTGGCAGTGCACCCATCCTTTAAACACCTAGGAACCCCAGCGGGAGACAGTTGATCATTAAACTGACTGAGGCCACACCCTCACAACCTATGGTCACTCTGCACATTATGGGTTGAAAGACTTACTTGAACTTGGCAGACAGGTCATGCTCCTTTAGGTGCAACTTATGCAATCTGCGTTTTTTGAAGGTCAGTGTGCAGCCTGGCTGGTTGCACTGCGGGAGCATAAAATTCAAGTGGTTAAAGTGAAAAATGGTTTTGATGCTGGTTATAATGCGTTGTTTGGCACCATCTTGTGGCTACATTTATGCGTTCAGACGAACCTTGAAATACTTGTTTTTCTCTCCGTGCGCGTAGCTCACGTGTCTCTTCAGTTTACCTGCGTTGAAGAAACTCTTCGTGCAGGTTGCAAACTTGCACCTGGAGAAAACGAGGTTCAAGTAAAAGCTTAAGTGTTCGTGATGCGTAGCAACAGTACAGATGTGACCCGTAAACTTACTTAAACTGTTTCACCCCTTTGTGCTGAAGCATGTGGCGACTCAGGTGAGATTTCCTGGAGAAGCGACGCCCGCAGCCAGCCACGGCGCACTCACACGGGCGCTGTGGGGAGGACTCTTTCTAGTGAGCTGAAACATTCACCTGCACATTACCAGCAAACCTGTCGTTCTCCTTACCGCTCCGGTGTGCACGGTCTCGTGCTCCTTCAGCTTCCAGTCCCTGGAGAAAGTGGCCGCGCAGCCTGCGTACGTGCAGCGGAGCTGCTGCCGGGGCGGTGCGCCACCGCCGGCGGGGTTCCCACTGCGCCCTCCGTCCATTTCTGATCCGATGGAGAAGCCGCCGGCTTCATGGGCTGCTCTTATAGCCTCTTCTCCTCAGACACGTTAATTGGATGATTGGTAGCAGGCGAGGAGTCGCTGATACTGAGAAAGTGAAGCTGAAGCTCATTCGCGTAATTGACGCGAAAGGCGTAGTCCGTGTGTAAAGGCAGACATGACAAACAGACAGCTGCACGACAAAGGAAAATACTACATCTTATTAGTACTGAAATAAATAGAAATACTGCACATCTTTCAGCTGTAGACTAATTGTAATACAGCTTTCTGCACAGCAGAGGGCAGTGTCGCCATCTCACTGGTCAGATTTGCATTTATTAGAATTGAGTATAACTGTGTGCCTATGCTGACCCTCCTGAACTTCCACACACCCGTGAATGAATAAATAAATAACGTTTACCACCAAGTAAAGCATAACCTGTTATATGTGAGTATGTATATGCTCCACGACTTCTCCTGCTCCTACCCATTATCTCTCGCTGCCTTAAACTTTCAAAGAGGAGTAGATTAAATATTCAGCAGTGTGTGCCAGTACACAATATGCTTCCATTAGCTGGGTGTGCTGGAAAACTTGACTGTATAAAAGAAGCCAACCCTGCAGGTCACACGGCTTCGTGACATTTCCATATTTGTGAAGCCACTGAAGGAAAGAAGAATAAAGGATTTGACCTACAGTAGGAATCATGTGATATATGTGACCAAGGCGCTTGAAACTGTTCTCTAGATCATTAAAAGCTGGCACACCGTTGAGTTTTAACGAATGCTGAAAATACTGAATTCAGCAGTGATTATTGAAATGATAGTAAAACTTGTAAAAGTCCAATAGTAGTTTATTTGAATGGTTAAATGACATGTCACGTGAAAAGAACACATTATTAAACACGTGTAACAGCAAGCTGTTATAAAAATACCAGGGACAGAAATATCCCACGGTGTTTGAGTTGGTTACCACAGAAACGACCAGGCCTCTGCTGCACTTGTCAGTGATGTGGTGTCTCCTTTGTAGGGAAACGCCGTCATCCTCTGCAGACCTGCACTTTTTGTGTTGAGGCATGAGCGAGGTGCTGGTGATCCCCACCCCCTCCCTCCCCTCACCCCTGTGAGGCTCTTCTCCGCCTGCACACCTCAGCGGCTGGGCTGTCGCATCCTCTCCTCTCGCAGAGCTGCATGGCAACGAGGTGGGGGGGGCTCCACGGGATGAGGGAGGGAACCGCGATCCCACGTGTTTTCATCACCGCAGACCCAAACGCGTTTCTCCTCGCCTTTCCCATCCCTTCGTTTCCGCATACCGCAGACCCGCGTATACGCACACATCCAACCTCATCCGCACGCAGGTGCGCGCTCTGCCGCTCCCGCTCCCGCCGCCTCCTCGGCCATTTCTGGCCATGTATCGATCATCTCCGCCATAGTTAAGCGCTGCCTTTCATTTTTCCTCATTCCGATATGCAAATCCAGTTTGTCCGTAGCAGCGTTGGCTGAAGCTGAGAAGCGGAGAGAGAGGGAGAGACAGAGAGACAGAGAGAGAGAGAGAGAGAGAGAGAGCGGAGAGATGAGAGGACGCGCGTCGTTAGAGGTTTAGCACATTCACTTTGGATCCTCGCCACCATTTCTGCTGGGCGGTTTTTTTCTGAAATCTGCTGGCCGGGTTCGTGACATTTTGCGGCTCTCTCGATGGTGTAATCCGGGAGAATATGTGAAGATCATGCTGGCGGTGTGGTGCTTCATGGTCTTTGCTGCAGTGGGCGCGAGGCTCGCAGTCTCAGGTAAGAGAGAGAGAGAGAGAGAGAGAGAGAGGGAACGGACGGGAGCACCCTGTTCGGTTCCTTTGCATCCCCAATGTTCCCCTTGAACCAGCACTTTTCTCACCCCGACGTAGACTGCTGTTCTATTCCTGGCCTCTAAGCTCTCCCCGATGTTGGAGATTTGCTACATCAACATTTCCACTGCGACCCTGTTTCTAATAACCATTCACCACGATGTTTTATCGTATGCAGATCAGAAAGCCACGTGGGCCTGACATATCAGTCACAGGGGATGTTCTGCAGCCTGATGGCAAATGTTTTACAGTTGTAGGTTAGATGGCAGATATATACCTGTAGACACTACATCACCAAAACATCATTGGGTCTCTAAATCAGCATGTGATAACTTTCACACTGTGACTTGTTTTAAATATCCTACTAACACGTTTCTCACATTAGACTAAAATACTTCCAGGTTTCATTTAGGCAGGCTCAGGTGTACCCCTGTTTCACCCACACGCCTCTTGTTGAGAGTGTCCCTGCTGGTCTACGTGCAGGTGTGGACAGGAGGCTGGGACAGGATGGAGACATGTGGGACTGGTTTACCCCAGACAGCAGGGATGCTGCGACTGAGGTCACCTACCCGACGCGGCTGGTGCAGCAGATTGAGTCGGAGGAGGAAATGGCTCATGACTACTTGGATACCAGGGTGAAGAACAGCACAGGGGAGGCCTCTGTAAGTTGTCACACAGAAAAAAAATCCACCTGTTTCACTCACGTCTATAGTTGTGTTTATTCTCCCCCTGAATCGCTCTGTTGTGTTTGAATGGAAGGATGCATATTCTTCCTACACCAGAATGGAATATGGACATGTTTGGGTGTGACAGTACCGAGACTGAGTGTTATTCCCACGACGGGAACCTCGTTCTCCCTGTGTTGTTTAAACGGCGCAGCACCCAGCTCTCCGCTGCTCCTGTGGCTCCTGCTACACAGTGATGACAGAGCGGGGTGGTGTCTTGCAGCAGTCTGCACTTCATGTGATTTTGACCCAGTTAGTCAGTGAAAATCCGTCTGAATGTCAACGCTGAGGACAGAAATGGCGTTTTGTGTTGCAGCTTTAGCTCTGCAACCAAAAGCTTGTGTGCTGAGCAAGCACGGCAGTGAGCGCATCTCGTCCGAGAGCTGCTGAAACGCGTGCCCGCGCGTTTGTAGTGGCCCTCATCGCCGCATGACAAAGCATAGCCCCCTCCTGAAATATTCAGTCATCACATCTGATCATCTGGCTGCCGTGCTGAGCCCCCCAACTTCTTCATTATTCAGTGGTGTGCTGAAGTATGCCCCCATTAATTATGAAACAGGCCTGTGTGAGAAGTGCTGCATGGCCCAAGATGCTTGAGCACTCCCCATCCCCGCTCTCTGCCTCTTTGTCTGTCACGCTGACATCCTGTGCTTCACACGAGCGTAACACCAGAGTACATTAGGCTCCTCGCATCTAGTGCAATCACCTGCATGACGAACTACAGCTGGGAGTGGTGATCCTAAAACCTGGAATGCATTCATAAAACAAATAAGATGACTTTATTCATAAAGCTGAAGTTTCAGTCGCCGGGCGTATCCAAACCTGCTGTGTGTTTTATATTCATGACGCTCGGAATGAGGGACAAGATAAATTTAGAAGCGGCAGGGATGAGCTGAGCGCTTTCTGTCGCATCATGCTGTGTTGAAATTAGACACAGCAACATTTTTAGCCCGCCGATTTGGTTGTTTCACTTCACCTGTTGTATTCACTGTGGAGTAAAGAAGTGTTATTCTACAGACGCAAAGCGCCGGTGGACATGAGCCTCTCCAGGCCAGTAGTAAGAAATCTGCTGTCCGTACTCACTGGAGGGAATAATTCCTGGATAGTGATGTGTTTTATTGTAAAAGCCCGGTGATTCACTGCAGCCTGTTCTCTCCAGACTGAGATCAAGGCCATGCTGGCACGGCGAGAGCTTCCGAAGAGACACACTGTTTAGCCTGCAGTAAATTTCTCTCTCTCCAGGCCCTGCTGTCTCCTCACCTCCTCAGCTCTGGCAGCCGTCCACTGGGGACATTGGCACACCACAGCTGAATATAGATGATACCAGTAAAGTATTCTCCTCCTCCCCGCTTCCCTCGCCATCCGTCTCTGTCACAGAACTCTAACTTGACTTTTAGCTCTCGACAGTCAAGTCTGCCTGAATGGGGGTGAATGGTGGTAGCCAATGCCAATCAATAAGGACTATATCAGTCACAATATTTCAGCAGCTGAGATGCTTTTAGAGCCTACACACTATTGATTGTGTTGAATTATTCATTGGTCTTTTTTTCACTATCATGCCGTGGCTTCTATGCTATGACACACTTACCCACAATTCTTCGGTTACGCTTGAATTTATCGTCTGATTTGTTTTTTGCTTGTTTGTTTCAGCCCGTCCACTTGGCCCAGAGTATTTTCCAAGTGGAAGCCTTCGGACAAATCTTCACTCTGGACCTCGAGCTAAACCAGTCAGTGTCACTAAGAACCGTCACATCTACCTTTCTGTACACACTTGTATCAGTGGCGTGCTCCTAATTTCTAGCAGCTGTTCTCATTAGCATTTCCCCACACTTAAGCAAATGCACTTAGCCTCTCTATTATGTTACATGACAAGATGGGGAATATCAATGTGGCACACGCTGCTGGATGTTTATGAGGTTCTACTGATTTTATTAACACCACATGTTAATGTGTTTTTGAAACACATTCGAGTCGAGCGCGCGTAGTGAGAAATCTCCCTGTTTTATACCAGCACAGATTAAACGGTAACAGAACAGAACTAGTTCAAATATTCCTGGTATCTCTCTTCCTCTTGCAGTCGCCTCCTGTCTTCAGAATATGTGGAGCGGCACTTTAACCAGGACGGCAGGCCGTCGCAGTCTGTGGTAAGCTTGTTTGCGTGGGGTGGGCATGACAGGTTTCCGTCAGTGAACTTGCCTTTTAGCACATAGAAAGCAGCATATTAATGAGCTGACCAGAGCAATGGTGGAGGAAACTGACACTTTCTCACATTTCACTCAGGTGTTGTTGCCAGCGGATCTTAGAATTCATTTGAAGTTTTGTTTATCAGATGTGAGGCTCCACACAGTCTAGTGCTCATCTAAAGCAGGTCTGTTTGATTAACATCTTCCTTTAGGAACTAAAAAAAACCTTTTTTTATCCTTTAATGCAAATGTTTTTTATGTGATAGCGGTTTGTTATTGAAGCGTTCATCCAAACGTCCTGTTTAATCTATTTATGGAAAGCCCGTTCTTCAAAAGGAGACTGCCATGGACCCATTAGGATTGTGTCTGTCACCCAGTTACCCAGTAATGTGGGATGTATTCATGGATCTCTGCTATAGAAAACCCTCTAAGCTCAGGGAAATAGCTGAAAACCTTTACATCTAATATGATGTGTGCTTTTAATATGCTGTTGACCAGGAGCTAATATTTTTTTTTTCCTCACTGATACCCGAGTACCAACCCACCCACCCAGCTAGCACTTCATGTCCCCTCCCACAATTGTTTCAAACGCTCCCTCAATCCTCCCGACCAATCACATGCATGTTTCCGTGGCAACCAGTTAGCTCAGCAGCGCCATTAAGTTCTTGGCAGCGAAGAGAATGAAGGGAGGCCAATAGGGACAAAAACGTAGAGCCGGTGAGAGACGTGGAGGAAAAATTAGGAATAAAATTATTACAAGGGCAAATCATCTTTTTTTAGGGGGAGGAATTCATAGGCATGGTGGGGGGAGGGGGAGGAGCGTTGCAGGGCGGTGGATGGAGACCTGCAGTTAGGCCAGATTGTTGCTCAGCTGGATGGATGCCTCACATGATGTCTCCGATGCAGCCCGGCACCAGGCTGATCTCTGTTGTCAGAATGCTTTTATTTGTATTTAGATGTCCAAGGAAAGGATCATGTGAGCAGCGAGGCTGAAACACCCCGCTGAACTCAAGTTGATCTAGGTGAGCCACTGTTTCTCACCCGGTGGTTTGTCTTTACTGCCGCGACCTCGTGGAGAAGTGCGCCCACTTCTCAGGAGCAGGAGAGGAAAGCCACGGCTCTGCTGTGGTAGTCAAGGTGCAGACGCTCATTTCGATTTTCACGCTGTGTCTTTTAGTTCTAGCCTACCAACTCTACAGATATTCACATTAAATTTCCCGCAGTGATGTGAGAGCATCATTTTGAGAAAAATCAGGTTCTACAGGTGACAGTAGACTCCATGTTGTTACCCCGTCTACCGGAGAGTGAATGTTGACTTCCTGAATTCAGCTGCCTGTGGATTTGGGATTATGATTTTGTGATCTGATTATGTACCAGTCAGCTCGCAAATATTTGGATGGAAATGGAGGAGAGGTAACCGTGATTCCCTGCAGTAAACACCTGATTCCAGCTGCTATAAAATGAAAGTGTAACAACAAACACTTTCTATTTAAGTAACAAGCGATTCATTATTATGATTATTATTACTATTCAAACATTAGTATCATAATAGTGACAATTAATTTGAGTTCTTTCTACCTTTCTACCTTGGAACAGGGACGCACAGACTCAATTTAAATCACTTCTATTTATATAGCACCAAATCACAACAGAAGTCATCTTGAGGCGCTTTACATTGTAGAGTTTAGGACCTTACAGAATCTAAGTATATGCAGCGTAAAGTGGAAAACCCAACAGTCCCACGTGAGAAAGGGCGACAGTAGAATGGAAAAACTCCCTTTATCAGAAGAAACCACCAGCAGAACCAGCCTCAAGGTGGGGGAGAGAGAAAAGAGAAAAGAACCATAGTGAGGTCCAAAACCACAGCAACAAGCAGCAGACATCACACCAGGCATGTTGCTATATACCTTCTATTGGCCCCGGTCATCATAACCTGCAAGCACAGACACATTCTCAGCGTCTAACAAACCTCACAACTGACATCCCTAAGTCAGAGTCATCCACAGAAAATAATGTTTGAGCTGTTGCTTCCGTTCTCTTTGAACACCTGTGCATGTGAGTGAAATAGCAGCAGAGAACAGGACACAAGTAGGTCACCGAATGTGCCGCGAGTGTCTCAGAAGGGCGAGCGGGAGAGGGGGGGGGCACACGCACGCATAGGTGGTGAGAGGTTTCTGGACCGTGCTGACACAATAGCCAGTGAAGTATGAAAGCCTGAAGTGTGTTTGATGTGGTTGCTTTGTGAAACAGAAACTAGATGTGTTGTGTCCACAGGGAGGGGAACACTGCTACTACCAGGGAAGGTTAAGAGGTTTAACAGACTCCTGGGCAGCTGTCTCCACCTGCCACGGCCTGTGGTGAGCCTGACAAAGAAACCTTATCTGTAACATTAAGCACCAGTTATTCGTGGATGCTGACTATAGTTTTTTATTGTTTGCTTCTCAGTGGCATGTTCTCCGATGGCCTCTTCTCCTACGGAATTGAGCCCATTTACAATGGGAGCAGACAGGTAAATGGGCTGATGTCATAATTCTCCAATAACATGACAAGAACTCAGTAGAGTCGGAGCTGAAAGGTGCTGATTTTGTTGTCTGTAGGTCCTAATGTGTTTACTGTCATCTGGATGTGTGTGTTATAGGATGAAAGTGCTCATTTAATCCAGAGGATGCCTGATATCAGACTGCCCCCCCACTGCCAAGGTATAAGTGCATTTACAGCAGCAGTCTTTTCTTACCTTCTGATATTCATCACATTTTAAAATTACTGTTAAAAAGTACTGTTATGTGCAGTTATCCTGCATGCAACTGTAGTCAACCTTTAATGAAATAACAATCACAAACCAATTCTTTCCAACAGATAATAGATATTAACAGTTACAGACTCGCATAGAGATTTGTTGAATTGAAGTAATCTATGGCACTGTAACTTACTTGGAGGAAGTAATAGTGCTCTAACTGCCTGCAGCTCTGCCTCTCTGTGTTTGTGTAGACTGTACAGTGGAGGATAGTGAGTGGGATCGCAACGGTGGTGCAGAGAGTTCAGACCAAACGAGGGAGCAGCATCTGTCTGGGGGGCTGCGGCGGTCCAAACGATTTGTTCGCAAGCCCTCTGTCCAGACTGAGACCAAATATATTGAGTTGATGGTGGTCAATGACAATGACATGGTGAGTTTTACAGTTCATGTTGCTACGAATCATGCAGAGAAATTAGAGACGTGCACCAGAGGGACTGCTACTGCAGAAAGTTAATACTTTGTGGACAGCTAATGCAAAATACATAATCAGTTTTACTTATATCTTATGTCGACAACCATCCTTATAAGTTAGCCTTAGCCTTAGAGTGTGTGTGTGTGTGTATCTTTGTCTCTGCAGTTTGTGCAGCTGCGCCTCTCGAGCAGCCAAACTAAGAACTTTGCCAAAGCAGTGGTCAACATGGCGGATGCGGTAAGAGCTTTGTTTGTAGGATTACAGTCCTCCTGCTCCTAAACTCTGTGTGCGTTCACACAGTACGACCTGTCTAGAATAGTGTTACAAAACGGGGGACTGATGGCTTTTTTGGTTCCCAGATCTACAAGGAGCAGCTCAACACGAGGATTGTACTGGTTGCCATGGAGACCTGGACCTCTAAAAACATGATGCCAGTAGTGGAAGACCCATTGATAACGCTGCAGAACTTCATGAAGTACAGGAAGGACGGCATCAAGGAGACGAGTGACGTCGTCCATCTTTTCTCGTAGGAGAACGACTGAGATATCCAGCATCCACAGAGTTAAACCTAATGTATGAAAAAGGCTCGAGTTTTTTTTGTAACATGACATCTTTCCTGTGCACCCCAGAGGGCGCACATTTCACAGTAGCCGCAGTGGGACGGCCTACACAGGAGGAGTGTGCTCATTAATGAAGGGAGGAGGTATCAATGAGGTGAGGGCAATCTGCAAAGGTCGTATCAGATAATGCATCAGTTTCAAGTAAAAGTAGTAGTTTAGTTATATTTTAATCAGATCTCATCCTTGTTTGCACAATTTGAAAGAAATCCTTGATGGTTAAAAAAATGTTGAATTGTTAAAATAAGTGTGATTTTAAAATCTCTTTATTTATGCAAATAACAAGGGTTTTATGTTGCTACAATGGTGTGTGAAAAGTGTAAAACAGCTGTTAGCGGGTGTAAACCATGATTGAAGGGAATAATTCAGACATAAAAAAATGCCTGTGAGCCTGTAATCCCCAGTAAAATAATTACAATTTTTATACATCTGCTTCGGTACAGATTAAATAAATGTGGTACCGTATAATGTGTAGTGAATGTTCCATGTCTTAACTGTACATTGCATCCTCATCAGTGCAACTCAGGTTCCATGCACCTGCAGGATTTTACTATAAGATTCTTCTCACATGTATGAATTCTATATCCGTTTATTTTAGTATGGAAATGTTGGTGCAATGGCCATTACGCTGTGTCAGAGTCTCGGTCAGAACATAGGGATGAAGTGGAACAACGCGCGGAACTCTGCAGGTAAAAATAAATATACAGGAATTTAGTACGGATGTTACCAGAAATGAGGAAAGTTGGAGCGAGAGCTACAAACCAAGGGCTTAACTCTATCAGACGGCAAAGCAAACGAGCGGCAGATCAGTGTGGAACGCATGGAGACAGAGCGCCGTAGCAAGGGGAGATGGATAGCTGGGTGTGTAGGAGAGAGTGCTGGATGTTGATATTCCTGTCCAGCTGTTCTCTTCTGTTATTAGACTCCTCCATTAGGTGATTAGTCACCTGCAAAAAGGAGGGGGTGGCAATGAGAGCATTGCTGCCACTGAAGAATGAGCTCTGTGACCATTGCTCCAGTGTCCATTATTCAACGCAAGGGGCAAGAGCTCAGTGGACATTTTATGGGTCCTGCACATCTGTCACCATGAATAGCACCAGGTCGATGGAAAGGCTTTCGTCTCTGTCCGTCGTAAATCTGTTGTTTCCCAGGTTTTATGCACCATGTTAAATGTCACACCTTGGGTTGTAAATGGTGATCACCTAGTTATTTTTTCCCCAGTGTTATTTATGAGCCGTCCCTCATCCACGCCTTCTGTTCTTCTTCGCAGGAGACTGCAGGTGCCCCGATGCCTGGCTGGGCTGCATCATGGAGGACACAGGGTAAAGAGTGTCCTCCTCTCTGTTTGTTGATGTGATTAGGGCTGCTTTCTCAATGTGCTCACTCCTATCCGCGATTTGCTCTTGTTCATTTAATTCAATTAGACAGTTAAACACCTGTAACAGAGGGATGCTCCGATGCTCACTCAACCCTTGATGAGCCAAGTCAGTGCTAATCACAGTTGTATTTTATAGAGTAAGCACATCTGGCGAAACATCAGACATGTTAAAATGACTAATGGAGATGTGATGGGACATTTGAAGAGCAGATTATACTGTTGTTTTTTTGTTAAATAACATCACGTGATCTTTGCCCCATGTTTGGGATCATCATCAGAAACGTCCTCTCCTGCAAAGCGTCTTTTCATTCAGCACTTTTCTAATTCACAAAGTCACACTGCACACACCCACCTCCACTTTTCACTTTGCTTCCACTGTGGCAGTTCGCTGCCAAACGTCCCATTCATACCTCTGCTAAGCGTCCTTTCAGATTCCTTTGGTAGAACTTTATCTTGCATTTTGTTGTCTTTTAGTGAACATTTCTTTTCTCATACAGTTGGCTTTGGAAATCACAGGAGTTGTACTTTATTATTTGTATTTTGTCTGTTTTAAATTATATTTTATAGGATCAAATACTCTACATGTCCACTAATTACATAATAATTACATGATACTTGTAGGATGCTGCCTCATTAACATTTTAAGATTATAGTGCTAATGCACCTTAGTTGTATACAGTAAAGGTATTTACTATGAGTAATTTGGATCTGGCTCTCTGTACCAGATGGGATTTTACAGATTTAAGGTTTTGATTTCAGTAATATCTTACTACAGATGGTAACATTTCTGTCAGATTGCGAAGTGATGCTGCAGACACCCACAGTGAACCTGGCATTCCTTCTTGAGAGAAAAGCATTGTGTTGTTTTAATTTTTTATTTTATTGTATTTGTCATGTCCTGCTTCTCTCTCTCTCTCTCTCTCTCTATCTGTGTGTGAACACAGATACTATCTGCCCAGAAAGTTTTCTCGCTGCAGTGTTGATGAGTACATCCAGTTCCTGCTCCAGGGAGGCGGGAGCTGCCTCTTCAACAAGCCCAACAAGGTGAGGGACATGTGGTAATGTAGGATGTGCTGACAGGAGCTGCCACTGAGCGTGATTATTTCTAGGCTAATGAATTTTTCTCATTTCCAGCAAGACATATAGTGCTGTAAAACACCACATAACTTAACTCCATCTGTTCCTCATAATCACGTATGTCCCTCTCGCAGCTCTTGGACCCTCCGGAGTGTGGGAATGGTTTTGTGGAGACAGGGGAAGAGTGTGATTGTGGATCTCAGGTGGTAAGTACCAATTTGGATGTGATGCCCATCATCTCCACGTTCTGTGTCTGTGTGAGCACAGGCAGATGTGGAGTGAGCAGGAACAGTGATGAACTTTTGTTTTCCTGCTTGCTGCTGCAGGAGTGTGCCCGTAGTGGAGGAGCCTGCTGTAAAAAGTGCACACTTACTCATGATGCCATGTGCAGTAATGGACTCTGCTGTAGTGGCTGCAAGGTGAATCAATTTAAGGGAAAACCAAAACCCCAATAACATGAATAAATGTGTATAAAATACTGTCATAGGCATTCAGGTTCTTCCATTAGGCTGACTAAAGAGTGTACAGTGTAATCTGAAGATCTTAGAGTTGTATTGTGGTTTGCCTGATGCCTCTTAATGCCGTGTTGTAGTATGACCAGAGGGGCGTGGTGTGTCGAGACGCTGTGAACGACTGTGATATACCAGAAACGTGCACCGGAGACTCCAGCCAGGTAGAGCTTCATATGCAACACTGGAAGAGAAAAAACCAAAACACACCAAACCACAGTGTTTGAAACATGTCATGCTCTTCTTCTTCTTTTGCAGTGCCCTCATAACGTCCACAAGCTCGATGGCTACATGTGCGATAACAGTCAGGTCAGGCCTAGTTTGTTTTCTACTCGTCTACTCGCTGTGATAATGCTCATTCATGTCGTACGTTATAGCGTTGTCTCATTTCTTCAGGGCCGTTGCTACGGTGGCCGATGCAGAACTCGTGATGGACAGTGTCGGGGACTGTGGGGTTATAGTAAGTATAGAAAGTTTTAAACGGTTTTCCTACATACAGCACTCCTGAATGATTGTAGTGTCGTTGTTGTTTTTTTGCCATCCTAGATTCAGCAGACAGGTTTTGTTATGAGAAGTTGAATGCTGAGGGAACAGAAAAAGGCAACTGTGGTCCCGGTCCTGAAGGCCAGGGCTGGCTGCAGTGCAACAAGCCGTAAGTTATGCATCCCTAATGTCCTTTAGTGGTGTGTTCTGCAGTCTCAGCTCCAGTCTGTTTTTATAACTGGATCATTAGCACATGTTCTAAATTGTGTGCGACTGACTGTTTAGGGATGTTTTGTGCGGCTTCCTGTTCTGTGCCAATGTGACGATGAAGCCAAAGTTTGGAGATCTGCAGGGTGAAGTGACCAGCTTCACACTCTACCACCAGAACAAGTACCTGGACTGCAGGTAAGGGTGTTGGATTCATATAATCTCCTACCAAATTCTTTGTCTTTAACCCCTTTCCATCCTGCTGTGATGCTTCACTCAGGGGCGGCCATGCTCTTCTGGAGGATGGCTCTGATCTAGGCTACGTGGAGGAGGGCACCCCCTGTGGGCCAAACATGATGTGTTTGGAGCGACGTTGCCTCCCTGTGGCAGCATTCAATCTCAGCACCTGCCCAGGAGCCAACTTTGGACGAATCTGTTCTGACCATGGGGTGAAAGCAAACTTCATTAAACTCAGTCTCTCAATGCGTCTAGATGTATAAATCTGATAAATGACAACTCTGTTGTAAAAATGCTGTTAAAACAAAGGCAGTGTGACACAAACACTAATTTGACCTGCTTGTCTGTATGAGCAGATATTTCACTAGATTCTCTCTCTCTCTCTCTCTCTCAGACGTGCAGTAACGAGGTGAAGTGCATCTGTGACAGGGACTACACAGGGAAGGACTGCAGCGTCTTTGATCCCATCCCCGAGCCTACAGTCGCGACGGGTCCAGAGAAGAAAGGTCCATAGCGCCTGTGACACTACCTACGTCTCTCTCTCTCTCTCTGTCTGCCTCTCATATCCCACCATAGTCTCGACCATCATCACTGTAGCTTTTCCGTGTGCTGAAGCGGAGCACAATATTTTGCCCTCGAACACAAATAGAAGTTCACCTGATGATTCTTATTATTGTTATTATTTAGACCACACACTTTTTTCCCTCCTGCTGCGTGTTAGTTCTAATGTCGAGAACGTGTGGGCGTGTTTTAAGACACTGTTATCCATCAGAGCATATGTGCATGTGCAGTGTGTGTGTGTGTGTGTGTGTGTGTGTTAGTATCGTGGTGCTGTATGTCTTGCGTAGTAAGTAAGTGTCTTCCTTACTTTCTTGCAGTCTGCCAATGACACAGAGCATTTTGAGCAGCTACTCTCATAGGGCCCAAAAAGCCAAAGCCACCCTGAGCAAGAGGGTGTCCAGCTGAAAGCGGGAGAGTGGGATAGAGAACAAAGTAATAAAACACTCTCTCCTTTTTTAAAGCTTTCTTTGAATAACTGTTGTCTCCCTGACCTCCCTTGCTCACCCGCCTGTTCTCCCACCTCCACCCCACGTGCTGGTCTCCTCCTCTCTCTCTTCATCCTCTCTCTGTGTCTGCAGGTATCTTGTCATCTGCCTTTCTCTCCTTCTCTCGTTGATGTGGTTGATGTACGGTGTTGATGCTGTCCTACGACGTGTGTTTTTAGTGGTGTTGTTTTGTTTCTGCCCCTCCCTCCTCCTACGCACCCTTCTCCCCCCCCCTCCTTCCTCTGCGCAGGTCCCAGTGGCACCAATATCATAATAGGGTCCATCGCAGGTGCTATTCTCCTGGCAGCTATAGTCCTAGGGGGAACAGGATGGGGATTTAAGTAAGAGTTCTGGCATGCCTTTGTGTACCTGTCTGCTTCTACCTTAAGGACCCCCCCTGCCCCTATCGCTCACCACTCTAAAACAGATGCCCATTTGCAAGTCACTGGCCAGGGAGGGGGAAATGGGGAATCAAGCCTGACCCGTGCTAGTGCTTGAACTGCTTTTGAAATTCAACATTTTATTTACTTTGATTTACGTAACTCCGTTCTGCACCTTTCCTCCCCCTCCTTCATCTTAGGAGTCCAGTCTTTTGTAGTAATGCTAGGGCAGGGCTGAGATGTTTTTCTACTAAGAACCAATACATCCAACTATATTCTACTCCACTGGTGCCACAACCGAAAGTTCCCCCTATTTGCAGGTTTAACCCATCTCCAACCCTCAGTCTCTCTGTAGCAATGAAAACCGTCACAGTTACAGTGGATTAACTTAGGAGGGAATTTTTGAATATCTATTTTAGCTGTGGTAGTAGCTTGATTTTTCTTCTTTTACCCTCGCTCGAGTGCTTTTTCTGCGCTGTTCCACCTGTGCATGCTCGTTATTGTTCACTCCTTATACTCTGACCTAAAAGGACTGCTGCACTCTCACATAGACCCAGTAGATTCGGAAGTTGTGGCTGATGACAAATGAAAAGCACATTTGTCATTGCTTATACCACACAATCGGTCCTTCTAGGGACAGAGATAAGTATATGTGCATGTGTGCATGAGCTGTTAGCAGTCAGACCTCTGGCTTTTAGTGTCTGGTGTAACGCCCCATCAGACGTTATTGGACCAAGAGGCTTGGTGCCATGTTTGGTGTAGACCTGCTGCATGCACTGTCATTACTCTGGCAAGAAAGACTTTGAATTTGAATGACTGACCAAGTCTTTGTTGGTTGATTCATGTTTTCTTCTGCTACGATGAAACCAGTCGAACATGAATGAGCATAGTTCAAATATTGTTTCATATTTATGTTGAGTAATCATTTAGAAGCTGGTTTATGCTTTAATTAAAGATAACAGTGGAATAAATGATCTTTTTGCTGTGCAGCTATAGTGTTAATGCGTCTTTATCTGTTCAGTATTAGTCAAGTTCTACTGATCTACATGCTTCTGTAATATTATATCTGTCTTAACATTTCGTTTTTTCTCTCCATCTGTGCACAATGGATGCAGGAACATTCGAAGAGGAAGGTATGACCATGATCACACAATGTCCCGTGCCACAACATCAAAGCAAAACAAGCCACCGATCTTTTACTCAGCATGGCTAATCACTCCTTTACCCCCTATCTACAGATCAGCTCTTGGTTCATCCTCTCAGAGCAAAATATTCACCGTGTGTAACAAATACCCCCCAACCGCTGCCCCCAATGTCATAAAAGTCTCTGCTCGTCAGCGGCACAAACGCTTCTTCCATTTCTCATCTCAGGCACCCATGCAAACAGCTGCTTTTTTCCCCTCCTGTTGACAATCTGCATTTTTCACTTCTTTCAGATCTGGGGGAGGATAAGATCTCTCTGTCTCTTTGTCCTGTCAACTCCCGTCTTCCTCCTCACACTGTGTCGTTTCCACATCGGAGAAGAGGGGAACAAAAAAAAAAGTCTTCCACTCCTGTCCCGAAATCTCTCCGAACTTCTTCCGATTCCAGTTTTCCTCCACACTCTTGTCCGTTCCTTTTCGTCTGTCCTCCTGCCAGTCTCCGTCCTCCTCTGGACACGTGGAGCTCCACTCACCATACCAGCCAAATCATATTGTTGTGGCTTCAGTCAGCAGGACTCTGAGGATTGTCTGGGCCACACCTAGAGCGAGCAGGTGGCTCTCCCTGTAGGAGACACCGGGGTCTTCCTCCAGTCTGGTTGCTCTAAGAATGTGCTCCGGCGTCTGTGTACCTCGTTTCCTTACATCTCGGACAATCTGATAACGAACATATCAACGGTGGACCAATTTATTATGAGACATGTCTTTCCAATGCCTACCTGCCTACACGCACACTCTCACTAGACTGCGGACTAGAGAACAGACTGAATTACTGTCACAGGAGCGTAATCTTTTCCTTATTTCTTAAAGGAGAAGGCTCTAAAGCGTCTGTTTACGTCTGGACACATAAACAAAACTAAAAAGAAATCATGTTTTCCAAAGACAGACTGAGGAAGGACCGGAGGTCAAACAAAGGAATGGCATTTCTGTTCATTGTTACTTAACCCGACACAAGTTTTCAGGTACATGAGGGGAAGCTAGGCGTTTTGGTTTTGGGATCACATACTAACGCTGGAATTTGTAACAGCAGAGACCATAACTTTGTGTTTTCAACCACGGGCCAACGTACATTCCACAATACCCGTTTAGTATGCGTGTTCACCACTTTTAGGCCCAAAGTTTGTACACGCTTTGATCCGTGCGTCTGTTGCACCACGTGTGAATGTACGAGTATGAGTATGAGTGTGAGAGGTTTCTAAAAGGAAGAATGTACGCGCGTTTACATTGGTGTTAGGGGCAGTTGTGTCAATGTACATTTTAACAGTCCTGTCGCAAGTAGATAGGCAGGTTTTTACCTCTAGAGCAGCATCTCTCTCTTCTCACCACAAAGGCATCGCGCTAATAAGGAGTTCAACAGTTTTTATGTCACACATCTACAGAAGACGAGCACTAGCCAACTGTACGCACACCTCTTTGTAAATATGTGCAGGATGTACTGAATGTTAAATGCACTGTATGAAGATTTATTTAAAGCTAAGGTAAAATAATGGGTTCTATTTCAGACGACATTCAGCGCTCCGTCTCTCGACACGACCTCCATCTACTTATCTCTGCTGCAGCCAGTGTTGTCCATGCATCTTTGAATGTGGCAACACGGCTAAGCTGGCCGTCTCGCCATCTCTCGTATCATTCCACGATCTAAAATGTCATGGAACCTTTGTATATTTGTTGATACTTCTGAGCCCTGGGGCACCGCCTCAACCCGGGGGCTTTGTAATGATCCCTGCTGTAAATAGGATTTTAGAGGTCTAGTCTGGGGTCGAGGAGGCAGCTCGTCTGATACTGTATGTGTGTATGAGGTCAGTTTGGTTCCTTTGAGCTTTGCACTACGGCAGATGCACTATCGTTAATATTATTACAGTGTGTTTGATCATTTTGAAGTGAAGGGTAAAAAACGGAAAACGAGACGCATCTCGCCCCATGTTTTTAGACACTTATCTTTTTGAATCGAGATTAAATTAAAGAGGCAGCAGAAGGCTTGTAGATGGATGGAAATGAGAAAATAAAATACTAAAATATGAAACCACACCTCCTACTCTCACATCTCGCTGTCTTTCTGTGTGGGTGTGTATTTTTTACGGCTTGGTTTTCAGTCTTAAAACATTTTATTCATTTAATTTACAGTGGGTTTGGGAAAAACAATAGGCCTAAAACTGTACATAAATATTGTTTTCGTGAACTGTGAATCACGTGATGAATTATATTCAAAGGCTGCAGCTTCCCACAATACATATAATCAACGCATGTCATTTTTTCCTCCAAGTCAAATACTAAGAAGAATTGCTATCACAGTTTCCCACTGCTTGACTTGCGACAGATTTTTCATAGTTTTCAAAATTAAATAACTCAGATTACATTGTAATCGCACCGCCTGCAACACATTCATTAATATTAACTGAGAAAAACTAAAATGTATAATACAATATTTTAATTACAAAAAAATTACAACCCAGTCTGTGGTTGACACATTAAGTCGCCTTCCTTACACCACAGCACAGAGGTATTCCGCTTCCATTAAATAAAAAGAGTCATTCACACGTATCAGCATACAGCCCAGTGAAAGATCAATAAGTTTTAAAAGGCTGATGACAGCCATGACAGAATATGTCAACCGTCCATTTATTTTTCAGTTTGGACGTAAGAGACGAGCTGTGTGCAAGTTGTGCTGCTCCTGCTAAATGCTGTTAGGAATGAATGTCCGTCTGTCTGCTGAGGGTCTGAGACATGTTCCTGGGAGAGGTGGGACAGAACTGAACGAGGGTTCTGCTCATGGACAAAGACGGATATCAATCCGCAACCTCCCCAGTGTCCCACTTCATTTTGGGTTCTTGCCACCACTCGGCCAGGAATGACTCCTCGTAGTCTCCCATCCCCTCAAACTCTGCGTCAGGATGCTCATTGTGACGGAGCATTTCTTCTGGACTCAGCACATCCTAAAAGTTCCAACACAACACAAAGTTACGCAGGCATACTTTAGTTATCTTACTTCCATCCTATCTCGCTGAACTGATCCTCGTTCCTCTCACACCCTGTGCACCCTGTAATTCATCCTAAACGCACTCCCTCTCTCCCCCCTCTCATGCTGAGGCAGTGTGCAGAGCTAGGAGGGGCTGACCTCAGTTAAATTGATGTGGCACAGCCTCAGTGGCCAACACTTCCCGGCCACATACCACATACCGCCGGTAGAAAACGCAGCTCCCCACCTGCTTTGTCTTCCGACGTTTTCATCAGCCTTTCTCTCCCCGTCACCCTCTGAGCCTTTTTCTAACACTTCCTATTGCGTAACATCAGAAGCAGCTTGTGTTTACTCTGCATGTCTGTTCATCCATTTCAGAGTATTTCAATAAACTTTAAAAGTAAAATTTAAAAAGAAAACATTTCTTAAAAGCCATTTAAAAAGCCACTGCAGCAGTTTACCGAACGTCAGCTCATAAAAAGATAATGAAGGGTACAAACTTGGGTTTTATCTGCTATGCTTTTGTCTGTAACTGAAACCTCGGCCACAGGTTCATATCATATCATATATCATATCATATGGTCCCAGTTGAGAAGCAAAAAGTCAAAAAACCAAACAAAAGAAATGTATACATCATATTTTTGATAGTTTCATCTGCTCTTCGTCAAACAAACGCAGACAGACATACCCCTCCAGAAATAGAAAATCATTTATTAGTTGATGTGCTCACATCTTCTGCTGCTTCTCGAGGCAGAAACTTACCTCATCGTCTGTTTGCAGGTAGTTCAGTGCAAACTCCAGCATCTCTTTCTGTTTGGTTGTCTGGTTAAAATACCTCAGAGACTCCTGAAAAACAAAGGTGCCATCAGCGCTTCTGTTGACCCGACAGCTGTTTTACAACTCTGTGCTAAGCAACACATTGGGCCTCTTGTCCTTTTGTTTATTTGCCTCTAAGTATTTACAGCAGCACCAAATGTGCAGCAGGCAGAGACATTTATGGGCCAGTCCAAAGCTGGTGAACTGCGACTGCTGCCAACTCTGCGCCCTACAAAAACGAGTCTGCGTTTACATGAGTCTGAGTCTCTAATTACAACGCTGAGATCGTGTTAATGTTCACGCCAAAACCACACAATGCTATAGTCTTCCTACGTCGGTTTAGTAGAGCCAGTGTGAACTTTGCGAACACTTTCTTCTGCCTCTAAACGATGTGCTTCAACCGCCAAAAACAGATTAGAAGTGTTCACTCACAGGCCGAGGCTGGAAGTCGCCTTCCTGGAGGCCCCACTGCTCCCGGTAGAAACGATAGTACGCCACATTTTGCTGCATCACCTGGTCTTTGGGGTCAAACAGCATGTAACTGGCTGCGCACGGTGCCGCGCTCTTCACGTCGTTCACTGCGAGGAATCCCAAACATGAGCAGAGTTTACGTGAATGCATCACACAAGATGTTTTACAAGGACGATTTCAAACTTACACTTATAATAGGAGAACTGGAGGTAGTGATACATGGTGGCTACGAACTTCTCAACAAAGAAGCCTCCAACGCTGGGCGTCAGGTTCTCTTCGCATTTCACTTTACATTTCAGCACATCTGTGTAGAGATCTGCGAGAAGGACGGAAGGAGAAATGACGCAGGAATCAAACGTGTGATCCACTCCGCTTCAGATGTGCTCATCTCACCTGCCAGCGTAGGATAGAAGTCTTTGAACTCTAAGATCTCGTAGGAGCCCTCGCACACCCCTAAGCAGAGGCTGTATACTTCAAAGTACTGCGTGACGGCCTGCTCCATGTGCCGGGCGCTGCTGCTGAAGTCTCCGCTGTTGTAGAGCGTCACACTCTTCAGGAACACACTCTAGACAAGGAGGACACACGTGAAAAAAATAATTAATCTGGAAGCTGTGTCTTTAATGGATACTGTGTGGGGAGCTCTGAGCTACAAACCTCATAGGGCTGCTCCTCGTGGTCGACCAGATATTCTTCCACATCAAACAGCGTCTTGTAGTAGTTCATGTTCTTCGTCAGATAAGGGTCAGTGGGATTCTTCTTCAGGAAGGTGTGAGCTGCCGCCACAGCCTTTTCCAGGTTGTTAAGCTGAAGAAGAAGAGACACGATATTTGAAAACAGGAGCTCCTCGTTGAAGAACACAGCTCCTGACTCCACAGATCAGCTGACAGATGCAGATCACTGATGCCATTATATGAATATGAAATCACTATAATGTTGCACAGCAGATAAACGAGTAGGTTGGAAAACCGTGGCTCACCCACTTTAACGAGTCTGTCTTGTCCTATGTCTTAGTTTGAAAAGTCAAATCAGTCCTTTTGCTTTGGAACCAAACGTCATCAGCCTGTGTCCGTCTAAAGAATAAGGGGATTGTTTCAGGGAGGAGACGTGGCACTTGCTACTAACCCACTGCTTTGGTCGGCAGGAGGACGAAGCAGCAGGGAAATTAAACCACATCCCTTCACATCAAGCCGCAGACACGCTGGCTGTTTTACGCACATGAGCCAGCTTATCGCGGACTGATGGTTTGTACGCTGCAGTAACTTTCCTGGAGACTTTGAGAGTGTCCAGAGCTGCACAACTAGTCCAACCCTCAGAAATAAGTGGTGGGCCTACACTGATTTCTGTATGGAAACATGGGTCTTACCTGGTAGTACGCGTACTGAATGTACCGATACGGTATCCGGTTCTCAAACGTCTCCAGCAAATCCCTCCGCGGGTACGCGAGGCTGAACACTGGGAAGTCCGCCTTGCATTCTTTGAGGCACGCAGCTCTCAGGAGGATGTGGCGTATGACGCGCAGGCTGTTGTCGGCAAACAGGGGGTCGCTCTCCCGGCTCGCGGAGCTGCAGTTGCGGCTGCAGAAAGCCTCGCTGTCCCGCAGCAGCCGGTGGAGCCGCAGGCTGAGCTCCAGGTACTTGATGCTCTCTCCCCAGTTCTGAGCCCCGTACTGCTCCAGCGCGTAGCCGTACGCGGAGTCCAGCGGCATGATGTCCTTCTCGGGGAAACTTCTCAGACTGTACTTCTCATACTGAGCCTCCATCAGAGCAGGGAGGACAAAGACCAGGCACAAACTTTGCAGGAGCATCGTGGCCTCCACCGGCTTCAGCAGCAGACTGTTCTTGTTTTGAATGGATCAAGACACTTCTGTCTTTACCAGGGAATGCTCATGTCTGGATGCACGTAGGCTGTAAACGCTGAGTCGAGCTGGGTGCAGAAAATAATAACTTCTTGTTAAGACTTTCAGAATAAAAGCCGCACTGGTCAAGACATTCGTTATTAGGGCTTGGTGATGTGTGTGTATTTATTCACAGAACAAGCAATTCCTCCAAGAAAAGTTATTATTTTTTTGCTGACCAACATCATTTTTGCACAATATTAAAGTACTATTACAATCCAAACAAAGCACAACTTATTAATTGTTATAAAGCAGTCTGTGAAAAATCTCA
Source organism: Microctenopoma steveboyesi (assembly GCA_032359275.1). NCBI lineage: Eukaryota > Metazoa > Chordata > Actinopteri > Anabantiformes > Anabantidae > Microctenopoma > Microctenopoma steveboyesi. The sequence goes on from JAUMHF010000025.1 coordinate 7,363,724, forward strand.
GTCTGTTGTTTTGAACCACTGCAACACTAATATTTAATTATTATTTTTTTACAAATACAAACACGCAACCTTCTTTTGACTGTACAAGCAGGTTTTATGTGAGCGAAAACTGGAGCGTAAGTCAGTCACTAATTTATGGTTAATTCATCTACCATGAAATCAATATTTTTGTGAATGCAGAAGGCAATAATAAAACTACTAGCTCTGACAGATTTTACATAAAAGAAAAAAATCACTTTAGACATGAACAGTTATCTTGAAGTCAGATCTCAATACTTCCGGTATCAATGGTGATAAATCTGGTTTGCTTCACACAGACGGCAGCGAAAAGCAGGCAAAGAATTTTCCTCAGTGTTTTCCAGAGTCATAAAATGAAACACATCCATTTACTAACGTTTGTACATATTAACAGAAGTATGATCATTTCTGTTTTCTTTAATAATTTGTGATTTTATTTGCATCCTTCTCTCAAACTGGCAGTTTATATATATTATGTGTTAAATGTCTCAGGAGCTCTTGTGTTTTCAGCCTATTTACAAATGACCTACATTCCAAGCAGACCGACAAGTTTAGACACATGTTGGTGAGCTAAAAAATGCATAGTTGATAAATCACTTGGGCAAATCTAAGTCAGACAGATCTGTAACTCACATTACTAATGTTTTCCTGGACGTAGTAGTGATTATTAGAACCCCGGAATCTGTTCTCTGGAGCTGACATAAGTGTGGAAAAGTAATTCAGTATACAAACTGCTCTGAAGTAAAGTGCGACAGCTCCAGATTATGGAGATGCACATCAGCTTTATCTCATACGTGAGGGAAATCATGGGCTTTGGCCTCTGGGACAGGCATTACACGTCTGCAGAACTCCATTTAAAAGTGGGTGGGGGTTCAGGGGCCCCTCCTCCTCCTGCTTTCCAGAGCACAAGTGCGAGAGATGCGTTGAGTAGGAGAGAGTGCGTTTCCCTTTCAAAATAAGAGCACAGAAAGATAAAAGCAAATACATTTCTTAGAGAACAGTCAGAAGTAGTTTATTTACTTGGTCCGTTTCTTGTATGGTAACATGTCATGTTTGGAAAAATGTTTAATATGTTTTATTACATATTGTATAATTTCTTTGTAAACCAGAAGATCACAAATGCCAAACTTACAAGGAGCTTACAAGGAGCTAGCGCTGGGTGTCTGGCTCAAGGACGCACCTGGTGGGGTGGGAGTCAGACGGGGATTCGAGCCTCCAACCTTCATGTAAAAGCATAACAGCATGCATTTATGACCTGAGTGGAAGTCATTACATCCTGATTTACTGCATTTATTCCTTATGTTGTCCATTGCTGAATCCTGTTGCTTGATGTCATTTGTTTTACATTTTTTGTGAGTATAAAAAACACCATTTTATTCCACCATGCTTCCATGCTGCTTTATATATGGTTGGAGAAGCAACACCACCACCATGATAGTAGTTAGTCTCAATCATTGGATTTAAGGAGGACAGTTATTTGTGGAGCATCACAGTGGCACTGTGGGGGTAGAGATTATAGAAAAATATGTTATTTATACATAAATAATGTTCGGGTTTGTTCTTTTATTTTGGTAATCCCTACCGGAAATACCTTGTCTTATTTCCGGAGACTTCACGCAGCCGGACTTGTTGCAGAACTTCGCCTCCACTTCATCCGCATCCGTGCGCTGGCAGAGCGACCGTGTCTGCAGCTTCACTCTCACACTTCTACCGATGGATTTCATCGCACTTTCGCTCTTACTGCTGCTGCTTGTGTCGCAGGCTGTCGGTCTGTTGGTGGATGTTGTCATCGATCGGTACGACACGCCGAAGGTTTGTCCTCGAGAGGTGCAAACAGAGGATTTTGTCCGGTACCACTTCAACGGTACTTTCTATGCAGACGGGAAGAAGTTTGACTCCAGGTGAAGTTCCAGAGAAACACACAGTTTAACACTCGTGAGTTTATGCTGTGTTTCTGGTAGGGAGGTGTCTGCCATATGTTTAATGTTGAGCAGGAACTACACCATCAGCGATGGCGACAACGTGGATGACATGGTGCTAGTCAGAGAAATGAAGTGATAAAATCCTGACAGGACAGTTTCTGTATGCACCAACAGAGACACTGCGGGGAACTCACTGGGAATGAATTCTTCAACCATCTACATGATGATTCCGGCTGAGAGAAGGCTGCAGACGTGTCAGCCCCAATCTTTCTGATCTGTAGATGCTGTTCTATGAATAATGAGTTATTATCTTGCACTAATATCCGAAAAAGGATTGTAGGCAAAGACAACATGACAACATTCAAAGTGTGTGTAAAACAACATCAGCCAGGACAGCACGGTATCCCTATAAATAACTTTATGATAGGACTGGAACATTGGATGCTGACTGTGCAGCACCATCAAATCTTCATCACGTGACGTCTCATGCCTTTAGAACAATATTTACCTGTGTTGACCACTAATGTGCTTTTATTCACCTCTGCCTCGCTGTCTGCAGCCACGACCGAGGCAGGGCCTTTATCAGCCAGGTCGGGCTGGGCAAACTCATCACAGGGATGGACCGTGGTCTGCAGGGCATGTGTGTCAATGAACACAGGAGGATCACAGTCCCCCCACACCTGGCTTATGGAAGCGTAGGAACAGGTAAACGGCATTCAGAGACTTTGCTGGCATCGTGGCCTCTGCTGGTTCATAGTCATTCGTGCTGTTTATTGGACAGGCGGTGTAGTTCCTCCGGATGCTGTGTTGGTGTATGATGTTCTCCTGCTGGACATATGGAACACTGAGGACAAAGTCCAGATCCGTACCATCAGCAAACCTGCAAACTGCAACCGCACCACAGCGGCATCAGACTTTATCCGGTACCACTACAACGGCACCCTGTTGTCCCATCAAGCCTTCGACTCCAGGTGAGACCAAACACCCCTGAACATGTAGTGTAATCCCATGTTGTCCTACCTCCCGTCTGTTTCTGCGCCTTTCGAGAACTCTGAAATGCCTTTAACTTCTAGTTACTCGAGGAATGCAACATACGACACCTACTTGGGGCAGGGGGACCTCATCAAAGGCATGGACGAGGGTCTACTGGGCATGTGTGTTGGAGAGAGGCGGGTCATCATTGTTCCACCCTTCCTGGCATACGGAGAGAGTGGCCACGGTACTTAATGAAGATATATTCAAGAGTATTTGTACACTGAATTGTTGCATTACAGTTTTATGACAATGCTGAAGTCTCCATGTTGCCTTTTGGGAAAACATTCCTTCCATAATTACACACATAAGCCTAATGCGTGCCTGTTGGTGACTGTTTGATTCTATATCACACAAACAGGAATGAAAAAAAGCCACACTAATGTAAAGTCTACTTTATAGACGTGCAGAACAGTTAGTATGAGTTTCTACCTTAACAGGACCTGCAGTCCCTCCCCAGGCTACTCTGGTGTTTGAAGTTCTGCTGGTTGATGTCTTCAACCCTAAGGATGATCTGACTGTGGAGGTGAAGGCGGTGCCTGAAGGCTGCTCCCGCAGGACAAAGACTGGAGATTACATCCGTTACCACTACAATGGTACCTTCCAGGATGGCACTCCCTTTGACTCGAGGTGACCTCAGAAAAATTCTTTGCCCTCCTCTAGTAGTCCAATGTAGAAAACTAAAGTAAACTGATGTTACCACTAAACCTGACAGCTACCGGCGAAATAGCACCTACAACACGTACGTCGGCATGGGATACGTGATCCACGGGATGGACAAAGCTCTGCAGGGGCTGTGCATGGGAGAGAGGAGGAGGATTATAATCCCCCCTCACATGGCATATGGTGAAGAAGGAGTTGGTGAGTTTGAATTTAGCTGAAAGACACTTTTGTTGTTCAACACTGTCTAAAAGTTCTCTTTTTCCAGGAGAGTTAATTCCCGGCTCTGCTGTGCTGGTCTTTGACATTCACGTCATTGATTTTCACAACCCCAACGACCCAGTCCAGATTAAAGTGACCCACAAGCCTCAGGAATGCAGCATGACCAGTGACGCGGACGATTACATTCAGTACAGTTACAACTGCTCCTTGATGGACGGTACCCTGCTCTACTCCTCGTGAGCGCCCCCCGCTGTGCACTCTGCTACACTGCATCCTCCTCCTTCTGCTTCATGCATGCAATCAGCACTGACTCCTTGTCTGACGGGTTTCAGTGGGCCTGGAACCGCAGATATCGAACCATTTATGTATCCACAACAACAGCACATATGCCTGCATGACTCAAGGTGTTGATACGTGGAAGTGTTTTCGTTGAGCCTGGAGTCGTTTTGATTGCTTCGCCTAAGAGTGTTAACAAGTTATATGTCATTTTCCAGTGACCAGTTCGACTCGCCTTCAACCACAACTCTCGGGGCAAACAAGGTGATTCTGGGTCTGGAGCAGGGTTTGAGTGGCATGTGTGTGGGTGAGAGGAGGGAGGTGGTCATTCCTCCACACTGGGGTCATGGTGAAAATGGAGGTGAGTCACTGGAACTACTCAAATCACACAGTCCACACACTTTAATCTAACCCTAACTTGGATCCCAAATGTTTCCTTATGTGTTGTTTTCAGCGGAGGGTGTTCCCGGGAGTGCTGTGCTCGTCTTTGAGCTGGAGTTGTTAGAGCTACAGAAGGGTGTGCCTGACGGCTACATGTTCGTGTGGCTGGGAGACGGCCCAGATCCCCTCTTTCCTGCTATGGATCTCAACAATGACAAAGAGGTCCCTCTAGAGGAGGTAAGCAGATAAACCAGGCCCACTCCAACTAGTTTTGCCTGCTGAATCTTCAGAGGATAAACCACTGGGGTATAAGCAGTAAAGCAGTATCCCCTTTTCCCCCTCAGTTTTCCACCTTCCTATTGACCGAAATCAACGCAGGGAGAGGTCGTCTTCGTCCAGGGGTGGACGGCGACAGCGTCATTAAGGACATGTTTAATAACCAGGACCGTAATAAAGATGGAAAGATTACAGAAGATGAACTGAAACTTAAGGAGGATGAGAAAACGGAACAAGTGAGACGAGACGAGCTGTGACTGGGACACATCCACGCATCATTTCAGTGGTGGTGAAGGAGGTTTGCAGTAACTAGTGGTTATGCTGTTACATGAACTGTGAGATTTTCTTTAAATGCATCAGATAAATGATTCTAATGCAACAAACGGCCGAGTCCACACAATAGAACCCCTTTTTTTACGGCTCAGTGTGTTGCACACAGGAATGAATTGTTTTAATATGTGAAATTTCATCTCATGTAAATTTGTCAAAGCGTTGGGTCAAACAGTCTTTCTCTTAATTGATGGTTGTACAGTATATTTCAGTCAGTCTAGTTGGCATAGCAGGAATTTACTCTATAAAATTATTAAGATTCTTGTAGAAATTATTTCATGACAGAAGTGACATCTCCAAATTTCCTTATAACTCTGTTCACCAACAGATGCCCACCAGTAAATTGGCTGTCAAGATTTTAATGTCCTGCCTTGTTTTTAAATTAAAAAAAAATCTGAAATAATTTTATTGAATTAAGTAAATACACAACAAAAGAACACAAAAAATTACTCACTGTATGTGGCAAACACATGATGACAAACAAACAGCATTTCTCATTTCTAGATGTTAGAAGAAAAAAACTAAATGGAAATAGATTTTACAAAACAGCTAAAATTACGAGTGAGGTAGCAGTTCTTAAAAAACATTTGATTTGTCAGTGACCTACAATCTATCAAAAATATCTTACTTTTTTATTTCTGTTCATCTATTCATTTCAGTTTTGAACATGTGATGAAGTGCAGATGTCACAGTAGGACTGTGGTGTTAAGTAAGAGACACAGTCATTTCAACTGTGTTTGGTAAGATGGACAAACTTGAGGACATGACACTGTAATAAAACATAAAATGTTATTTAAAAACTCTGGTTTCAGGTTCAAATTAGAATGAATTAAAAAGTTTCATTATAAGAATCTGAAAATCAACTTTCAAACCAAATGCTGCTGTGCATGTTGTGCGTTTTACATTCCCCTTATGTTACAATCTATATGAAAACAAAAACTGTCAACAAAAACATAGTTATTAAAACCCTCCATAAGTACATATACACATCACATACTGCACAGTAGGTAGCAAATGAGGCTTCCATAAAATGGTCCAAAAGTAGCTCAACCATAAACATAACAAATGACATGAAGTCAGTGAACACGAATATAAAAGAGTGTGTTATGTGTGCGCTATATCCGTCACCTACAAAAGTGAATAATGCAATAAAGGTACTGGGGCTCATTCAATTAAAAAAGTGACCCTTATTTATCATTTAGCTGTAAATAAACCTTCAACTGGAGCCTTCTGGGTCATTGCCTCTACACCTGATGGCACTGGAGTGTCCAATGGCCAGTGGACAATAAGCACTCTCAGGTCTAATGTCACTTACTGTTAGTGAGGTAGAGCAGTATAGCATTAGGGACATCCAAGGTTTCATCTTTTACCAAAACAATGTCATATGAGTCCAAGAATTCCTGTTTCCGCTCCTCCACCTGAGGATAAACAACAGATGATGACTGAGAATGTGCTTCCCCTAAGAAGATGTGAGCATCATCTCGGGGCAACAGGTAAATACTGTTGAATATTGTTATCCAATCATTTTATGATTGTGCTCTTTATATGTACCTTGTCATTGAGAAACCCAATCTTTAGTATATTCTCCATGTCCTGCACCCCATCAGCCATGGTCAGATCTCCTAGAGAGTCACCCAGCAGTACCACATTTGGCCGTGTTCGCAACTCCTGGAAATGGCCGGTGTTGAGGAGCGCTTCTTCCTTTTTATTGTAGATGTGGATCAACTGTCCCTTGAAAGCTTTCAACATTCCCTGTTTAGGCAAATACAAATAAAATACATCTGCATCATTTAACATCCCATATCTGACGTGAGAGTCAGATTACAGTATCCTGGGTGTAGCTACTCACAGCCTCATCAAAATCCATGTAGTTGGAGATGACTCTGATGTTGGGGTGAAAGACACCGGACTGGTGAATGACCTCCTCCAGGACATCTCCTACACCAGCAGAGAAGATGAGCAAGGGGATGCTGTGCTCATACAAGTGGTCAAAAAAGAGCTGGTATCCCTCCCTGTTAAAACATCATATTTTTATTAGTTTGCTATGAAATTTTGATTTTGTGGGATACAAAGGAAGGCTCACCTCAACATGGCATCGGACTCCTGTACCACCACAGCCAGGAGGTCCTTCCTAATCTTCTGCTCTACCAGTAGTTCATGAGCTTTAGTCCACCTGGGTCATTAAGCACAATTCTGAGCACAAAGGTGCTATGGGTGTATATATATATATTTTTTTTTTTGATAGTGATGACAGGAGGGTTACATTGTATACTTGTATTTTAGTTTAGAAATACTTCAAAGCAATGTGGCAAACACTCAGATTAGCGTAATCTCGCTTTACTTGAACATTAGTGGTAAATAACTATGTGTGTTAAATACTCACCACTCCACCATAAGAGGCAGCTTCTCCTCCACTGATCGTGATGTGTCAATCTCTATGGGGTAGTATGTATTGAACAGCTCCTTCAGCTGAGGGAGACAGGACACTATTCAGACACAGCACTTTAACTATAGATAGTAAAGATCCAGAAAAAATGAAAGGACAATTCATATATGACAGTTTATTTTCTAATAAAGCGTGACTTATTACAATGTTCAAGATACAACAATAAAGTTTAATGATTTACGTATTAAGCTTTGATCAGTTTTACTTAATATATACAATTAAAACAATGAAAGCACACAGTTGTAAAGCAGTTTGTCACATGATATTTTAAAACATGTACAATACTCAAGCCACTAAAGTTTGTTCTTTCAACTGTTAGTTACTCTTAACCATCTCCCTTACCTTTCCTTTGCAGTCATCGGAGAGAAGTTTGCCGTTGTCAAGAACATCTGCATACAAAACACACAGAGTAACGCAACCATTCGCGCAAACCAGCCTTTTTCCTGCATGTATGGCAACCCCAGGACTTACTGTGACAGGTAGGACACCTTTTGCCATTGTATGCGAATCTTGTTAGTGTCATATCAAAGTCTGAGATCACCTGGGTCAAAAACAAAGAAAAAGAATATAAACCTACGTCCCCTCCAGTACATGATAACGTAGCTCGAGACGACGTTGTCTTGTGTACCTGTAGGTTGTTGGAACCAGCCTTCACGATGGACTCCAGAATCTCCAGGACCTTATCAGGGTCCCTCATATACACAGAGGGTTTGGACAATTGTGGGATCTTAGCAAAGAAAACAACGCGTTAGATTTTTACACAACTGTTTACGTGGCATCGAACAAAAACGAAGAACATATTGTTCTAGGTAACCAGTCAGGTGCTAAACCACGATAAATACCACACTAGCTAGGCCTACCCGCAAATAACTTTTTTCTTATCAACCCAAGGTTTAGCCATAATTACTAATGACCACAGACATACTATTTTCACAGCCAAAATAGTTAATAGTTACTAATAATAGTTATTTTTACGTTATAAGGTTAGCAAAACGTCGGCAACGTTGACTTTAGCTAGTCAGATACAGTGGTTAGGCTAACTTAGCAAGCGACTGTATGACATATTTTGCCAGACATTTCCCTAAGATTTAGTGAATAATATTACCATATTCTTCAATATGATATACCGATCCGCTAAAGGTTTTTAGACAGAAAGCGTATTATCAGCTGTCAATATCCGTCGGTTACTCTGCAGCTAGCTAATATTGCTATGCGGACGTCAGTTACGCTCTAGCCTAGAGAGCCTTTGCTGCCTTTTCGTTACAATGCAACAGTCGGAATACCAGACTTTGCAGTCGACCGGTAAACGTTACGTTATTAACATATAATACATATATGTGGTTATTAGAGATAGTGAACGGAATCCACTGCAATAATTTATGACAAAAGCAACGATTCAAATAAGATATTGTCCTAATAAAAAGTGCGTGTACAAGCAAACAACGGATTATATCCGTTGGGGTGCTCATAATTACGAGCTTGTAATGTATACGTGAAGGCAGCATTAATCCTTCCATAACTTGTCAGGGCAGTGGTAATTCCCTTCTGTGTATACTTCCGGTGTTGTGCCAAAAAAGACACCCCTGTTATGTGCACCCCTCCTATCTCCAACACTATATACTATATAGTACTAACCAGCATCAGTCCTACAACCTCACTGTCAAAATTATTGAATGTGGGACAAACAGAAACCATATTTTTAAGGGGTTGCAATTTGTGGCAGGTTAGTGTGCTCTGACATGCACTCTCCTAAAGAAATAATTTAAATGTAGAATTCAGTAAATACATTACAGTAAAGAAATATTAAATGTAGAGCGGATTGAAACAGACTAATGTAGTAAATTTAAAAACTGAACACACTGAATATCACAATATTCTTTTATATAAACAACTGTAAGTTGTGTGACATCTCAGAGTATTTTAATCTGTTTTATTAATTATATATTTAATATTTAAAACACAAGCTTAAACAAAACTGTGATTAAAGGTGTATATGAGTTTTGTATTGTTTTGTATGAGTGATTAATTCACTTTTTGTAGTTGGTTGGATTATATGTAGATTCACCACTTTAATTTGAGATGATTTTAGAAAACATGTAATTTAATAATCAGTGTATTATTGTATTCGGATTAAAACAGCAACATAACTCATCAAAGCTCATCAAAGGTATCACGTAATTTATGATAGTTTTTTGTGGTACTACGACATACTCTGTCTTCACTTGACACCCTGTTTGTGTGGTTCACTTGAAGTTGTAAAAAGTAGTATGGTCTTTTCCTGCGTCTTCTTACAGCCTCTCCTTCCTGGTTTACTTAGCTGTCATTAGTGGATCATCCGTGTCGTCGTCCCTCATGTGAAGGTTCTTCTAGTTCCCAGCTTAAACTGGAGTCTGAACCCTGTGCTGCTTGTTATGAGTTGGCTTCATTAGGTGAAGGTGTTTGAGTTTGTAGCAGACACTTGAACACATTTCACCTCATGATGGTTTAAAAAAGCTCTTGTCTCGAGAGGTCCTTGTAGCTACTTCATGTTTCCAGCACCATATCAGATACAGGCCAGCTCCAAGAATCATCGGGTCCTCCAGGAGCTGATGTCCTGGTTTGTCTGGGAGGTCACAGTCTCAAATGCTTCTTAGGTGGAAACTGGCTGCTGCTGCCTCCCTCTTCATACCTCTCCCTCCTCTTTCTCTCTCTCAGACTTTGCATGCACTTCTTGGACCCTTCATTACCTGCCTCTAACCTCAAAATCACTGACCAACAGGTGACTCGGACAGGAGATCAAAATTCACATCTGCCAGTTAGCTCGTAGTAAATGTATTAAAATGTGCATTGTGTATCCTAGATGATTTGGATAAACTCGTATATTTACAGCTTTCGTTTTACACATTTGATGCTCTAATCTAGCGCCTGTAGCTAAAACGTGCAAACTCAGTCCTCTGGGTCCAAAACACTGGGCCATGTGAGATTGTCCTACTGTTATTACAATAATAAATAACTAACAGTTTGACTTTGTGGCTTGTCATTGCAACACAGCCAGCGTAATGCTAGTTGCATTAAGACCTGTAGGTAGTAACCCACTTGACTAGTTAATCAAATTCAAATTACACAAAACAGTAACACATATGTGCAAGCATATGGTTTACAAAAAACTTTAATTGCAGGTGATGACATTTGTTTTCTTACATCAGATATAAGGACACAATGTCGGACTATCACATGCAAAGCACATTACATAGCTTATTCCACGCAATATTTGCAGCGCTATTAATGTTGGTCATAAAGTGGAAATGAATATCATTTCTGCGCTCTGTAACCCTTATGCTGTAAAAGACACTGCACGGACAGTGGGAATTTCTGAATGTCAGCCACAACTCATTCATATAACGATCCCTTTTGTTTTACTAAGTCTGATTCTTTTTCACTTCAACAGTTTTTACCCGTGGCCCCTTTCCCTTTATTTCTTAGTCTCTCTTGAAGGTGAAAGGACAATATTTAGTTTAACAGAATAATATTCTATTAAACAACCAGTTAGAAGTGCTGGTTTTACAAGACATGTTGGAAACCAATCTGCAAATAATGATAACCTCTTGTTACAGATCATAGATTACTGGCCCCAAGCTGGTTATAACAAATATTTCCAAATTACAATCACCTTGTCTGATATGAAATATGATCCAACCAACCAAAAATCCTGATGCTTCTCTAAGACTTTACAAGCAATTCAATCTCACAAAGTGCAGTAGAGTGACAACAGTACCTTCAGCATATACACCATACACATTCCTGCGCCTGCACATAAGCATTTTCTGTGTATTTTTCTAGACAGAATTGACAGTATACTGAGATATAGACTGTCAAAGTGCAAAAGAAAGGAACGTCTGAATCACTGCATGAGAGCTGCTTAACGCAGTGACCAATATTTTAATGTTAAGATAAAGGAATGATTACATCTTTACATCGCAGGTCTCTCATCATTTCACGTCTAAAGAAACCTGGAAACATTTCTAGTTTTCAAGTGTCACATCAGGAACAAAAATGCCAGAAACATACTCTGTACAACCACTGACGGTAAATGCAATCTAAAAGCAAACAAGTCTACAGGATTTTTTTTATTATCAGTCTTTCTGAATCTATTCATATTTAGTTATTGAGGCTGCACAGCAACAAGTAGCACATTTCTAACAGAGCAACTATGATATAAGTTAGAGTTAAGACTATTAGATCAGTGTTTTGCTTGCATGAGGAGATTGTCACAGTGTTACAATGGAAAGAGACTGTCCAGCAAAAGTGTAAGAATGAATGCTGTTAGTCACACGAACAGTCATACGATAAAGGAATGTAACGTATCCATAGAAATGTATACATATACGGCTTTATACTTTTTATGTACAAACAGATAAACACTATCTATGCCAACATATTTGACTAAAAGGATATTTAGTTGTTGGCTGCAATATGACACTCTTATTCACATGTTTACATTCACCATATCTCCTCTCACAGACCACCGACTGGTCGCCACACACCCGCCCACACATTCCATGGCTTTTCACAAATCAGCCATTACCACAACACAGCATGACAGTCAATGGCACAGAGTTCAGGTTGATGAAATGTTTTTATGAGAGCAACACAAGACGCACTGCCTGTTTTGATGAATCAGGGGTCAATGACAATGACTGCAGTGGAACTGTGGCTCGTGGTATAGTCTTTAGACAGAATAGTGTACGTTTTGGATGGAGCAGACACTGAGTTGTTCAGCACTCTATCTGAGACTGAAGCTGCCGGCGCAGGGTGAGGGTACGCCGGTGAAGCTGCTGCATTTGCTGCATCCGATCTCGCTGACGGGCCAAGTTCTGGGGCATGGGGTATCGCTGGCAACCATATAGAAAACGGTAGGGGATTCGGACGTGGCATGCGGTGGCTCGGCAACGCGGCTGTGGCATGGGTGGTAGCAGCATCCAGCGCTTCCTCTCTGCACAGTAGCGGTAGGCCTCCTTCCGGTACTGTTTGTCCACATCATCACTGTTTTTCCAGCCACCGATAATGAAGACATCCTCATCGAAGTGGCAGATGGCGGCGCCCTCAATGCTGGTAACCTCTGGAGGCAGGCTTTCCAGGATCTCATCAGAGATGCGCACACTGATCTTCTGCCTGGCAACCTCATCCCTCACCGTGTAGCTCTTGGGGCAGCAGGAAGCTGTGTGGTAGAAGTTAGTAGAGGCCACAGCCATCTGGAAAATGCAGTAGTTGTCAATAAGGGGCAGGGAGTCAACATCTTGCCACTGGCGGCTGTCTGTGTCATAACGAGTGGTCACTGTCTTCAGTCCATCCTCGTTATCTGTATCAACAGGTGTGCGTGCTGTAACATACACATAACGGTCCTCCACACTTACTGCCTTCACATCCCGCAGGATTTTAGGGGCAGATTCCAGATTGTGCCACTTGTCCTGCTCAGGCTCGTACACGCTCACATCTTTAAAACCTGGACTGAAATTACCATGGCCACCGATGCTGTACAGGATGTCCTTAATGCAAGTGAGGCCAAAGGAATGTTTGCGTGTGGTCAAGTTGCTCACCTGTTCCCAGGTGTTGCGATTAGGGTTATATCGCTCCACTGTCTTAGCAAAGCCCGGCTCCATAGACCCAGCTACATAGACGTGGGACTCTGTGGCAGCGATGGCATGGCCGTCCAAGTGGTTGTGGATGTGTGGCAGGTTGACCCATCGGTCCTCATAAATAAAGTAGCCCACACACTCGCTCAGGTAGTCCCCTCCCTCGGACACTCCACCCACGACCATGATAACGTCCATGTTCTGGCCAAAGCGCGGCTGAAAGGAAGCCATGTGGGAGGACCAGAGCTCCATGTCCGTGGACTTGAGGTTCTCGAAACGAATAGCATGGCCTTCAACAGCCTCTGACACCAGGCGGAGACAGGCCTCGTTGGCAGCCACCAGGCTTTCATTTTTTACCACTCTGGTTAGGTAGGTGGGCTTGATCTGGGGTAGCCTCAGGAGCCGGAAAAGCTCCTCAAAGTACCGGCTTCTCTCTTCTGGGTTCTTCTGCACCCACTTTACCACAGCCTCAAATAGCACCTCCTCAGAGTCCACAGTGATCTCTGTGTCAGATAACCAGTCACGGACCAAGTGAAAGGGCAATGTGTAGAACTCTTCGTCCTGGATAACCTTATGGAAGTTGCGGCGAATCATGTCTGCAGCACGTAGAGCCAATTGGTCCAGTGTATACATGTGGGCCAGACTGTGCACAGCCACACAGTTGGTTAAGCTCAGCTTCTTCTTAAGGAACTCCCCACAGAAATCCTTCAGCTGCACCAGCAGGAACCTAATATAGAGCCAACAAATAAATACAGTTAGAGATGTTAGAGAAATACAGGTAATGAATGCAATTCTGTTTTGTTTGATACGGCCAGGTGAGTTCGGTTTTGTGCCAGCAAAACTTCCTCACGGTTACACAGGGCCTCATGCTTTGACTATCACAGTCACTCTCTGTGATACATACACAAAGGGGGACGTGATTGAACAGATCATACCTGTCAGCCAGCTCCAGTACTTCATGTACATTGCAGGTGCTGACACGTATTTCCCCAGTATACATGTACTGGATGACACTCTCTACGGTCTCCGGGTCCGGCCCCAGTTCTGAGCTCCATTCCTTCATCTCTACTCGTCCAGACAAGGACTCAGAGAACTGTCCTCCCAGCAGGGGGGTGAAATAGTCGGTAGCCGCAGCCAGGACGGACCTGTGGGCTGAGAACTCGCAGCTCTGGACGCTCCCGCTAGCTGCGCCGCTGCTGAAGGCCAGCGTCACGTCGCAGAACAAGCCCTGCTTCCTCTGCTCGTTCTGCCGCCGAGACAGCTCCGAGCAGTGGGAAGAGGAGGCGAAGTCCTCGGCCTCTTCCGCGTCTCCGTCTCCTGCCAGGGCGCTAGGCGTACCTGTGCCGCCGCTACCGCTGCTCCTGGCGGCGTCCTCGGGGTTGGGGGCCGCCGCTGCCATTCTGCTGCCAGCGGTGGAGGAGAGCAGTGGTGGGAAATGAAGTAAAGCAGTGAAGGGAAGGAGGCGACATACGCAGACACACATACAGGGAGTCAAAACAGAGATCGAACGTAAAGTGCGCTTCATGTTCACGTCTTAAAGGGGCAGCTAAAATTACATATAGTTGTATTTTGACGCGTCGTTTTAGTGGCAATAGTATCATTTGAAACCGTGTTTATAATGAATTACTTAATTATTTTTAAATTACATACCTTTTTGCTTATTTAATGTCTGTAACTGAATCGTTAGGAAACAACGAATGAGTAGCCAACTTCAGCTTGGTAAATACAGTTACTGACATGCGCACAAGGCGGCAGCGTAAAGACGTCGTTGACGTCGTAGCGCTGGCGTCATTACGCAAAGGTACGTCCCAACTGCTGACGTTCCCTGCACATGGAAAGACACCTGTAAGTGGCACGTACAAGCAGTATGATCATGTATTTTACTAACAGTAATAAGGAGTTTGTGATTAGATGTAAAAAGTAAAACGTTATTAAAGCCACATGTTCAAAAGGATAAGTTTGGCCTCATTGGTCTTTGGCATTTATAGCCAGATATGTCTCGTGGTTATTTTTCTGATTGTTTTTTAATCACAGTAAAACAGATAGTTTTCTTTACCTTTTTGCTAACGTTTTAGCTAACGCTGTAGCCTTCACCTTCTCAAATATAAACAAAATATAAAAAATAAAAGTTTCTTTCCAACCAAAACCAAACTCAAGTCACAGAAGATGTCATAGTAGGATTACCCTCCTATACATATTAATCAAAGTACATTTCAATGCTATAGCTGGTGATGGTGGGGTCTACACCTATGTGGAGTTTAGCTGAATGAGAACAGGAAGAGACATCAGAGATTTCAAATATTTAACAACATCACTTATCAGACATCAGAACAGTTGGATTTGTCTGTTTATTTGATTTTCAGCCCATTTGAATTTGAAAGATTTGGGTTTGATGTGCATTTGGGGGTGTGGTGGGGGATTCACAGGGAGACCGTAGAAACTCTGAAAGTGTTTCTGTGTGGAGTTTGTATGGTAAAGGTGTTTCTGTGAGTCTCCGTGCTCTCCTGTAGTTGGGGTGGGTGGAAAAAGGAAGTGAAGGAGATGGGGATGGAGGGAGAAGTTGGGAGTTAGTGGGAAGGTGGGAGGTTGAAGAACGACGAGGATGCTTCCTCCACCCTACTGTTGCTGTCACACTCCTGGTCCTTCTTTTCCTGTTTCCCTCTCAGTTTCTTCTCCATCTTTTCTTTTGCACTCTCCACCTCTGACTGTGCAGCCTCGTTATCCGATTTCTTCTTTAGGTGAAACCAGAAACTCTTCTTCTTTTTTTTTAGGCAATGCTGCTCCAGTTCTGTCTTATCCTCTTCCAGGTTTTTCATCTAATTTTCCAGATTTTTCTTTTCCTTCACCAAGATTTTCTTCTCATTCTCCAGTTTAGTCTTTTTGCCCTCAAGTTGTTGGTTGTCTTCCACCAGCTTTCTGTTCTCCTCCTGCAGTCTTGTCTTCTCGTCCTCTTTGACTTTCGTTTCCCAGCTCACGCTGCAGACAGTTTTGAAGAAGACAGGTCCTCAGTTGAGGAGCCTGATAATTCAGAAGGCCCAGTGGAGCTGCACCTGCATATATCCGATGGTATGATGGGGTTTGGTTTTCAGCCATGGATCTGATAAATACTGCAGGTAATTGTGGTATTGCAGTAACAAAGATCCACTGTGTAGTGAATAACACTGGTCTCTGTAACACAATACACCCACAAACATCAGCTTTTCTATCAGCTTATTATGTTTTTCATAAATGTAGGTGTTGTTGTTTTTGTAGGAAAACAAAAACAACAACATCCCATGCCCGACATTTTCCACTGAAAAGGTGCAAAATGTTTGGTTTTTCATGTAATGCTACTTATTATTTATATTTATCGGACTCTGTCTTACTACAACTTATATACACAGCTCCTGCTTAAAAGGACCAACTCACACAAATGATTAACACAATTTTTAAAATGACAATGATTAAATACCACTATGGACCTGTTGAAAACAAACTTTGAAAAAATTACATTGTATATTTGTATTCATTGTATTTATATGAAATAAAATATCTTTTCTAACATAGTGTGGACTATTAAGAGACGAGGAACACGTAGAGATCTCGATATACCCTCTGCTTTAGATATTACAACATTTCAGGTACCTGGTGTCACTTGAATGTTTCTGGCAGGAGTATATAAGTTAGTAAGTTGAAATGTCAAGACATATTGTATATTCAGCGTTTCTGCACAGCTGCATATTCTACAATACATTTAAAACTTAAATAATTTATACCAAGCACATCACATCTACCTTTAAACAGCTGAACTGAGACTAAAGAAAAAAGGCAACTGCAGAACTGTTTATCATAAATGTTACTACATTTAAGAATCCTTAAATGTAGGAAGAAGCCTAAACCTACTATAACCCTGCACTTAGCTAGACAAGACCACACGTTATTACATTATACAACATTTTATTTTACTCAATTACACAACTGCTAACATACAACAAATTAATATAGTGGAACAATTAGTTCACAGTGAAACGGTTAAAAACAAACATTGTGACAACCTTGGTGATGGTTCCAGTTTCTTCTACAGTTTTGTAACATTCACATATAGACTGATACAATATAGACTGGTGATGGCTGCCACACATTATTTTGGACCTTATACATTAAAGAGTAAAACCGATTTATCTTCCAGTTATGGTCTGTGCCGAATTAAGTGAGTAATATGCAAGTAATAAATGTTCAACACTGGGCATGTAATGACCTTTATAATGATTCTCTAACAAAGAAACTGAAAGACAGAGAGCAAAAAAATGATATATATTTTAAAACCGCTAAAATGATCATATGTCCTGTATTGCTGACACAACATTTTCTAATAACATTGTAAACATTGTGAACAAAAAGGAGGCTTAAAAGGCAGTGAATAATCTTTTTGTAGCTAAGATGTGGGACTAGGTCTAATCCGCTTTACTAAATGAAAAACGTTAAAATTAGACTTCATTTTTGTTCTCATAATTAAACAACATTGAACTTCTTTAAACTTAAAATACTCCTATTTCCTGGTGACAGCAAATGGCTCAACCTGCCAGGAATGACTCATAAAATGGTCCCATTTGCAGTAAGCAGAATACTGTTTTAGCCACTGTGTCTCTAATAAGACAGAAAAGTAGAACTATATTACTGTACCATTTTAATTTTCACTGTTACTACACTGATATAAATAAAGCACTGATCTATAATATGTTCTTATACTACAGGCATTATTGCACTACATTTTCATACCTTAGAGCAAGCTCGTGAATTTCATATGGCACAATGAAGAGAGCTGCACAGAGAGACAATAGTCTGTCATACAGACCTACTTGCTATTACGCCAATACGCTGATGTAAATGAACACGATGTCACCGCTGTAGCCATGAATGTAGCAGTGGTAGTGGCCCATGTTTGAATAATCCACTATATCTCCCTCCTGTTCACCCGATTCCTCTGTCTAACTAATATTTTATACCGCTTTGTGGTGACAGATCACAGTATAGGTAGGGGTTTGACAGCTTGGGTGAGGGAACACTGGGGGAAGTTGGCACTTGCGGGTTTGATCCTACTGATTACATTGACATGTGCTCTGGAAGGACATAGGAGATGTCGTCCCAGGGGTGGCGATACAGACCCTGCTTCAATCTCTTTTGGTCCAGGTAGTGTCCTGAGGAGATACAAAAAAAAACATTGATATTGACTTGAGAGATATTTACCATTTTGCTCACATCGCTGTTTGAAGTGGTCTATCTGACTGTGCACAAAAATTATTCACCAATGAATCCCATGCTGCGCCCAAGGACGAAGATGCCATTCAGGGCACCGATTTCCACAAACTCATCAGCTTCATCCCTGGACAAGGAAAATATTCCATTAGAAAAGACAAAGACAGCCAATTAAAAACATAACACTATGAATTTCATTTAGAAATTACAACTTTGACAATATAGGTGACATGCATTCATTTTTTATTTAATGCTTTTAGAAACACCACCCAGACATACATGTTAACGACTCCACATTATATCAATGAATAAATACGTTTGCTCTGATGTTACATCTATTCAGTACATAGAAACAGGCTCCACAAGTCAAGAGCTTGCAAAAAAGATAAGCTTTCTCTCTTTATGCCAATAAAATGTGTATTAAGACATAAGTTTACCTTGTAAAACCACCACAAGTCCTGAGCAAGTCCACAAAGGCTACACCAATTAGGCCGTCCACATTCAGGATCAAGTTGGGTTTCTACCACCACACAGCAAACACAGAAACAAAAGAGAATGTAAAGTATTTCGAATACCAAACATGTCATTATTTAGCAAACAGGACAAAGCAATACATCTTACCTTAGATGTGGTAATCTTCTCCACATCTAGAGCATAGTCCAGCAGCTGGGAGGAGGGGAAGTGCTGCTTCACAAAGTCCTTCAAGATCTGGACTCTCATGTCTGGATTGTTGATCTGAGGAAATCACAGAATTAGTATTTGGAATTTGGATGATTCTGGTCTCAAAGCAATATTGGTAATGTAGTGCAGCCCCCCCTCTCTCAGGTCTGTCCTTGCCGTGGCGAGAGGGCTTGCGTGTTCCAGTGACCCTGGAGAGCGATACCGACTGGAGCTCGCTCCTGATAGGGTCACTCTTGATGGGCCAGTCTCCAGGGTAGGTTCCAGACAAACAAAGACCCCAGCGTGTCAGTACGCTGTGAGGTGGCAGCCCTGCCAACCGGCTATCCTGCAGAGGGCTAACAGCCCACCCAGGAGAAATCTTTTGTTACGAAACCTACATGAGAAAGAAGCTGGACTGCACAACAGGGTTATGAACCCAAGCTGGTAATGAACAACCGTGTTCTCCTACTCTGCCACCATAACAACCTCTGTGTCGGAGACACCTGGTTTCCCAGGAAACTTATCCATCACTGGACATGGTACAGCCCAGATGGCAGAATCAGCTACCACCTGACTGACATGGAGTACGCTGACGACACTATCTGGCTTAGCACATCCCACAGTGAGCCGAGTGGGATCTACAGGCATCTACAGTGAAGAGGCAGAGAAGCTTGGCCTACAAGTAAGCGGGACCAAAACCAAGTTCATGCATATTGGTGATGGACCAGATCCAACTACAATCTGCCTTGGTAACTACATTGTAGAGCCTGTCAGAACGGAGACCTGAAACCAGAGATCAACCACAGAAGAGCCCTGGCTGCATCAGCTCCGCAGTCCCTCTGAATATCAACCCTGATTTTCAAAATCCAAAATCATTCGGCTGGTGCCACATGCACACATACTGAAGGTCTGTGGTACTCACAGACTTGACTCTGTGTCCAATGCCCATGATCAGCTTTCCATCCTTCTTCATCTTATTGACAAACTCCATGGGCAGCATGCCACTGTCAAATGCCTTGCTGAACTGCTTTGCTGCTGCATCCAGAGCACCTCCAAAGCGGTCGCCCTAAAAAGGGACAGAAAGGAAAAAGATTGACATTTTGTTCAGGAACTTTACGCAAGTGCATTAATATATCGCAACTGGAAGTGTCTTACGATGGTGAGGAGGCCAGAGGTGAGGCTGGAGATAAGATCTTTGCCAGCTCGGGCGCACACAATAGTGTTGTGGGCACCAGAGACAGCAGGGCCGTGATCAGCAGTCACCATCAAGCACATCTCTATAAACTGGCAGGCATACTTGGGCAACCTGCACACAAGTGAGATATGGCACAAAGTGGTTATGTGGCTCAAGGATTTCTCATGGAGTTATTTTAGTCCAAATTGGCAGATTCAAATGCTAACCTCCTCTGGAACCACAGCAGCCCTAGAGTTCCCCCCAAGCCTATTTCTGACTTGAAGACCTCAGTAATGGGCATGCCCGCGTAGATGAGCTCCTGACCTCGCTCGTCACAGATGCTGGTCATGAAAGAGGCCGGCTTACGGATGAGACCGAGCTCCTGCAGAAAGAATAAGTACAGGTAGGCAAAGAGAAAGTTCACGCAATGTGCATATGTTCCATTTGTCTTATTGCAAAATAGAATTTGGTCTCATCTCATTAATTAAAAGCATACTTACGCGTGCCCAGGAGTAATCCATTGGCACAGTGGGAGGTGGCACCTCCTCAGCAGGCTGGATAACTCCTTTGGCAACGAGGTCATCGTAAACAGATCTGCAAGGATAAACATGTGTTATAGAAGAATACTACCCAACTCATCTGGGAATATTTGTATTAGAATTATTAACTGAAATAACAGATTGCACCGACTTGATTATCTCTCCCAGCTCATCAAAGCTCTTGGGAACGAACGCACCAGCGTCGCCGAGTGCCTTATTCTTAGCCACAGCTGTCTCAGAGGCCTGATTTGCACATGCTCCTGCATGGCCGAACTGAACCTGGTGCGAATAGAAAATGCATAATTCAGAGCTCTCATTGAACAAACATTAGGTAAATGTAAATAAATGCACCTTACTCTACACCCACCCTCTCACCTCTGAAGAAAACATGGTGGCACAGGTACCAATACACCAGCAGACTACTGGCTTTGTGATCCTGCCCTGTTGAATAGCCTGGCAGATCTTGTACTCCTCTGTGCCTCCAATCTGTATAAGGCAGAGACAGACACAGTGTTGCAAATTGATACCTGGGTAAAGTGCTAGTGACAGTTTGTAGATTGATTCCTCACCTCTCCAAGTACAACAATCATCTTTACTCCAGGAGTGTCTTGGTAGCACAGCACGTGGTCAGTAAACACAGAGCCCGGATATCTGCAGACAGGTCCAGAGTTACACAGCAATTCAACACCCATGCTTACACATTGCAGATAAAACTCAGTTTTCATACCTGTCCCCACCTATGGCCACACCTTCAAAAACCCCATCAGTTGTACGGGAGATGATGTTGTTGAGTTCGTTGGACATGCCGCCTGAGCGGGACACATAGGCCACGCTTCCTGGACGATAGAGCTTGGAGGCGAGGATGTTATCCAGCATGCCGCCTGTGTTCCCAATCTTGAAACAGCCTGGTTTGATTCCTCCAACCTAGGAAAAACACATATAAATGGAGATTAGCTCAGATGAAATAAAAGAGCACAGAGGGAAATATCAATTTCATGTGAAGTAAGACTAACAGTGGCTGGTCCAATGACTGTGACGCCCTTCTCATCTGCTCTCTTGATGATCTTCCTGGTATGAGCTTCAGGTATTCCCTCTGCAATGATGGCAATGGTGTGAATCTAAAAAAGAAAAGGAGAAAAGGATCAACATAAAAACATTTTAAATGTTAGGTAGCTTGCTGATGTTGCAGTGTACGGTGGTTTACCTGTGGGTACTGCATGGTCTCCATGGTGCTATCAAAAGCTGAACGCAGTGAGGCAAAGTTGATGAGCACATCGACGTCCGAGTGCTTCTTCATGGCATCGCTCATGTTTTTGTACACAGGGATTAGAATCTCTTTGTGGCCCCAGTAGAATTTCTGTTTGTGGTCTCCACTGTCCCACAGCAGTGTGAAAAAAAGGTTTACTTAATGATTTTATTACATTACATGTACAGATATACTGACAGCAAACTAAAGAGAGAGGACAGAGCAAACTTACGTGAATGGGTAGACCATAGCTGCGACAGATGGCTCATCCCTGGAGCAGACATAATCAAAGTCCAGCATGCCTTGTACTGCCCGAGTCTGCATACCCCAAACTAGGGACTTGGTGTGTTTGCTGAAGAGGGTAGTCACCTTGGCTACGGGAAAAGGAAAGCTGTTAGAGAAAGAAACTGAACACAAGAGGACTAAAATGGACGTGGCACTATTACAAAAACCAAAAAGCAGCCTCAAGGAATGGGCTGCTAAATGTAGGTAAACAGGATCATTGTTTTAAAAATAGTTATGACTAAAAAAGTTAAACCTTTTAAATATGGTACATGTACAGTATTTATATACAGCAACACCGTCACTGTTGGTGAGTGTCACTTGCAGGGTCCTTGAGCAGTCAAAAGGGGGAGCTATACCACCTAAACTCAACCATGCATGATCACTCGGCTTCTTTACTTTACTTTACTTTAGTTCGCTTAGCAGACGCTTTTATCCAAAGCGACTTACAAGGAGCTAGCGCTGGGTG
>JAUMHF010000025.1:7386565-7410790 GCA_032359275.1 Microctenopoma steveboyesi
AGTCAGACGGGGTTCGAACCCACAACCTTCTGCATCCCAGTCTGACGCTTAACCCACTGAGCTACCAGGCCGCATGGCTTCTAGCTCTCATGTTGCCCAGTATTAGACTCATGTAAGAAAAACACATCAAAGCCTCAGCATTCACAGTCCAAAGATTTCTCACCAACAGGAGTTCCAATTTTGGTCTTCTTGGCTGGTGAAGCCTCTACCCTGGCTGTGTTTTCAGAAAAAGATGCCGTTCTACTGGATGCTGGAGTCTTGAAATGACAAGAAAAAGAAATGCTGCGTTATTTTTTATATTGATACACACATTTTAACAACTAAAGGGAGTGCCTGAAAAAATATTTACCTTGGATGTAAAAAAAAAAAACCCAAAAGCTTTTATAGGTTTTTTTAAATAAAAAAAAATTATAAAAATGCATGCTTTAACTTTTATTTGACTTGTATCCTCATTTTGTACAAAGAAGAATTAGTAATTACTCTACGTTACATGCACACATTCAGGCACAGATACACACTGCACATTTTTAATGGATACCTCAAGCAACTCGCAGTGGACGAGGTCCACTTGGCCCTGCTCTTTTTAGACAAA
Source organism: Microctenopoma steveboyesi (assembly GCA_032359275.1). NCBI lineage: Eukaryota > Metazoa > Chordata > Actinopteri > Anabantiformes > Anabantidae > Microctenopoma > Microctenopoma steveboyesi. Next base: position 7,387,158 of record JAUMHF010000025.1, read on the forward strand.
AGAGCCACGGGGCCTCTCATTATGTGGTTCACTAAAAAGGACAAGATAGCAGTAGCATGTGCCCTCTTGTCTCTGCCATTACATGTCAAACTACTGGTGCATTTCATGATGATAATAAATTCACTGCACAATGAGCTGCCGCGACCATTATGACAGCCTATTCATTTCTGTACTGCCAGCGTGCAACATACCGATGTGCTGCCACTGGAGTTGAGAAGAAAGTTGGCAGTATGGGCAGCAACAGGAGGCTGGTTGGGGATTGGCCGATGGCCCAGTGCCATGCCAACAATGGCGGTCATGTGAGTTTCTGTGCCAAACACATGGATGGGGATCCCGGTGGTTTTGCCTGAGAAGAGGAGACGGAACAAAACTAAGGGTGCTGTAACAACATCAGCAGACACTTCAAAGTAGCTCAAAAGAAACTCCAGACATCGTATTTTAAAGTAAGAATGTCCGACACACCAACTTCTCCCATTACTCTGAGACCCTCCTGGTAGTTGGGACCTCCTCGGCGAACAAAAATTGTGACCTTATGCTCCTTTAGTGGCACCTGGTAGTCTCTGATAGCTCGTACAATCCCCTAGAAAACGTAGAGGGTGTACCAAGTAAACAAATTGATATTCAAAGCACATAACGTATGTGAAGTTACAGAAAAAGCACATTTCACGCTACCTTAAATGTTGCAGCAACATTTGTGAAGTTAGCAATGCTTCCGCCGATGATTAAAACCTTTCCTGTAAAAAAACATTAGAGAAACAATAATTTAGGAGGAAAAGTTTACCTCCACTAGTTCCCAAAACGTTCTGAGACTTCAAGTTTCCTACCGTCAGGGTGCTTCTCTCTGGTCATCAGAGACAGGATGGTCTTGGCATAGTCATAGGTCTGCTGTTCGCTCGGTGCTCCAGAATACTCCCCATAATTTGCCAACTCGTTGACACCTCCCAGGTCGCAGATAGTGTCACTAGGAAAGGTTTACAATAGTCACCCATAGAATAAGCAAAGCAGTTTACTTCACAGTATTTGCAGCTTAAACAAACAATGTAATTAAAATGAGAAATGAACTTTAGGCTGAATGTTTCAGGTTATCCTAAATAATGCTGAGCTGTAAACCAACACAAAAAATGTAACGGTGCACAGGGGAAATAATTAGTCATGGCTGATGTGGCTGCATGTCACACTTTCCACCCCCAACAGATGGTGGAGTGAGGGAGACATTGCTTATTCCTCCAGGCTCACTGAAACAGCAACATCTAAGAATCCAATTTGACATGCAGGTGAACAGACAGACTCTGAGCTGCTGCACCATCAGTCTCTCTACTGCATCACGTTCTCTTAGTGCTTCAGTCCATTATGCCTCATGTAAGCAATATAATGAATATAGCGTCAGGAGACCGTTTAAATAAAAGACAAAAACAATCCAACCGATTGCGTTATTTACACGGCCACTGGCGTTTTATTTATTCAGGCGACTGGATACCTGTACACCACTGAGGCTCCTCCACCTGCCACCATGGTCCAGATCCTGCCTCGAGGGTTGATCAGGGTGAGTTTGAGGCTGGCACCACTCTTGGCATCCAGGTCGGCGATGTACGCCTCCTGTTCGAGGGAGGAATGATGGTGATAGTGAGTGTGATGTGCTTCAGTTGTTGTTTGTGACAGTCAGGGCCACAGCTGGTGGCTGTGAGTAAAAAAAAAAAAAACTCCCCAATTAAAGACACACGCCGTCTTCCAACTCCACTCTAGACTCACAGCAGCCCAATTAGACCGGCCCGTCTGGCACACAGACAGCCCGCCTCAAACAAGCTATTACACACATCACTCAAAAACAGAAAACTGTTTTCTGTGAATTGAAAAAGTAAGATTAGTTGTTTTTTTCACTGACATTATGTTTGGACTTGTGCTCTGTTGTGCAAGCTAATAAGATGATCAAAAGGTTTTGATATAATTTATTAAAAACCCACAACCAATTATGCCCTGCTAATATTTTGTAATTTCATTTTAACATAGGAAGAGAGTGTCTGTCCAGACACTGATAAACTGGCTCCTGTGTTTACCCTTCCTAATAAATTCCACAGTAAGTACCACAGAGCAGCGGTGGAGCACAAACCCACTGATGCTGAACTCAGCTTCACAAAACGTATGCATCCATCTTTTCTTTTGCTGTACCTATTAGTGAGAATATCTGATTTTACATCCTACTCAAACACCTGCTAAAAGGGTTTGTCCTCACTAGAGAAACACATATCAACATAACAACATATCAAACAATATGCTAAAATCCGTTGCATTGCCAAGTCTGTCTCTCCCTCTCCCAGTTCTCTCTCACCTCAGGATAGGCCTCCCTCCCAAAGGGTGGGGGGAACTCCACGTCGCCCCACTTCGCCTTGCAGATGTAGTCGGCTGTGGCATCAATCTTGGCTGCCATGTCCAGCACATAAACGCCATCTTTTGTGACAACTAAGAAGGGAAAGAGACAGTTTTACACACACCCACCATCTGAGATTGACACATCAGCACAGGGCCTCAGCATTAGATAGTCAACTTAGGAGAGGCCCATGATTGAGAAACAGGGGCTCCACAACCATCCTGCAATCTCTCCGGGATGTGGACGGGAGTCGAAGATATAGAGGAGGTGGTATGACATCAAAGCAGGAAACAGCCAGACTCAGCAGCTCCAGCCATGTCTGCAGCAACAGCTGCCAGAAGGCACATACTGATGCCCAATTACTCCGCTATAACCACACTCTGCCTTCATCAAACAGCACGAGGAATAATTATTCATATTTCCTTCCTCTGTGTAAAATATGTCCAATTAAATTATCTTGTTTTTTATCTATGTTTGTCCTCATTTTCCTTTTTGATGTTTGCACTTTCATTTTCTAATAACATATTTATGAATCTGTGTTGGAATAAAGCGTAAATACCATTATTACCCGTTTAGATGGGACTTGCCATGTCACGATTTGAGGGGGTGGGGGTGGGGGGGACAGACAGCCAAACCTACCCAATGGATTGATCTCCAGGTATGTGAAGAACAGGTCTTCATATAGGTTGAAGAGTCCAATAATGAAGCTGGCCAGGACCCTGCAGGATCACATTCAACATCTAGTCAGTTTGCAGATCCTTCAAGGATCCTGATTTCAAAGCCAAGTCACAAACAAACGCCAGGAGAGAAAAGGCCTATCACATGTCAGTGTGTAATGTGTTGAATAATGGTGATATTAAATTATAAATTAATTATAATGCATGTAATACACTTATTTAACGTTTCAAATGTCTACATAATTCAAACCATCACTAACTACAGGACAGGAAACTGTCTACGTGTAAATTAGCTGCAGGAATGTTGGTGTAGAGAAGGAAAAATCTAATTTGCTTCTTCCAAATGTCAAATCAGAGCAGGCGTGGGCGTTTACTGGAGAAGGAGTGCAAGGAGCTCTCTCCTTTTGCTATGTCATCCTTTAATCAGGCTTCTAACTGGCCCGAGAGAGAAAACTGTGAGTGAAACCCACAGTGACTCAGCTTTCCATGTCTCCTGATGGGAAGGCAGGAAAACTGCCAAAGTACTGCCCTTGTTTTTAACTCGGAGCGTGATGGGAGAGTGAGGAGTGTTAGGGATGAGCTACGTTTGGCAGCGTGATTTCTGGGGCGGCTTCTCCAATGTCAGCCAGGACAGCGAGTCCAGCCTGCGAGACCATCTACTGTCACAAGAGCGCTGCTCAAGAGATTGATACGAGAGGTTGAAGGGGGTGAGCCACAGCACCGCACAGATGAAAACAAACGGACGTGCTTTGAATGTGGCTGTGTAAAAAAGGCTGGGGGAGGAGAATGATTGAAGAAAGGCGAAGCAGGGGGGGGGGGGTATGTCATTTTTCTAATGGAAAGTCCCTACCATCTCTTCCTGCTCCCCCCAGACCTACTGCCAATGTTAAAGTGCTCTCTCTTACTTCAGCTGAGTGATGCTTTTGTTTTTCCACTGCTGGTCAGGAGTTTAATCCTCTAATGAAAATGATTTTTTCTCTTTTTTAGGTTGTTTCAAGTTGAACCACCTCAATAAACAGGTAGTGATAAAATAGTTTATTAATAATAGATGTAAGAAATATGGAAATCACAAAGGTTTTCTTTTAATTGGCCTATTTCTGTTGTCGTTTCAAAATAAAATACATTTTGTTTGTCATTTGAAAATATTTAAAAAATATTAGTCTAATAGCTATAAGACTATTAGACTTGATATAATTTATATATTATAGCTTTATTGATTATTCTCCTTTTATACTGTGTAGATTTTTTATTATATGACACAATCAGCCAAACAAAGCAGAAATTGCCAGTGTTGAAAATTGTGACACAGGCCTCGTTGAAAATGAAAAATGTAAGCTTCAGGCTATTGCATTAAAATCTACAGGTGTTACATAATACCCATCTTCCTTCCTGTACTTCTCTACTCTCCACTACTGACCAAAGTTAAAGTTCTGCACAATTATTTTTCTATCTAACTCACTGTTTTTTGTCGTTAGGAACGTGAGTTAGCAGCTCTTTCTTCACAGAGTCTTCACTGATCTTTTCATCCACCCCAATTAGCAGCTTTTTTGCCTTGGCATCCACATCGCCCACGTCCACTCCTCCCTCATGGTGAAATAGGACATAGTCCCCCTCCCGGGTGGCGTAAATGCACACGTAGAACTCCTCCTCCTGAGTAATGGACCATTAATTTGACAAATATATAGTTTAATAAATAACAATAAATTTACACACACTTTTAAATATTTAATTAAGGTGTCTGAACAAAGCATCATAAAAGGGATGTGAGTGGTTTACCTGTTTGTGGGGAACAAATGGCTCGATGAGGAAGTTCTTTAGGACGCCTTTGGCCTTCCCCACCTAAAGAACATAAACAGAATCATTCTAATACCGAGTGTGAAACAACATATTGTCGCATATACCTATACAAAAGGATCATAACATGGTCTCTCTGGTCTGCTTATTGTCACAGTTTACATATAATTGCTTTATTTGATAAATGATAGAAATACAAAATAAAACTAACACAGGTACAAGCTGCCACAAATCAATTTACAATCCTAATGTTAAAGAGGCACAAGGTTTTGATAAAACATCAAAAAGAAAATGTCATTGTGTATTATTACCGGCAGAGCTCCACTAACGCAGCCACAGCTAATTTGGTGTGGCTGTCACTGTTCACTGTTAAAGGCCAACGGGCAAACAGTAACCAGGGACTCACATCCAGTTGGAGAGAGTAGAATAAAATAAGAAAAGGGAGAAGGAGCTGCCATTTTCAAAAATGCAAAGAAAAAGGAGGTTGATGACGGGCGATAAAAATCAATACTGACTGAAAGGTCCTCGGGAGGCTCATTTAGAGAAATTAAAGCCTCCCGTTCTGCTTCAGATAAAAAAAGAAAAGACAGAATGGCATTATTGTTATGAGTGTAATTTGTATTTCATTCAAATACAAATTACACTCAAAACAATGTCATTCTGTCTTTTAAATTAAATGTCACCTTTTTTGTTGAGATAACATCACAAAATACAGAGTACTCTAATAATGTGAGCACAAGCTAACAAGCTAACCTCCAGGTCAATAATTAAATGAATGATGATTTAGCATGGTGCTAGAAATCAAATGCAAAAAAAACCCAACCTGGAGGTGGTCATTGCTGGACATAATTGTGCTTTTAGTTAAGATGATAAAATATTAGCCAGCTGCAGTCCATAGGCTACATGCATGCTAGCTGCTCAGCAGTACAATATGCTAATTCTAACACGCTGGAAACAACAAAGCTAATGTTCTCACATTAAAAAGTTTTAGGGCTCAACAAGTTCACCACCCTGGTTAAGCTGCTCAGCTGTTAAAATGTTATTGTGTTAATGTGTTAACATTTTTACATGGAGCCATAATATTTAGGTCAAATTAAAGCATAGAAAGCAGCCTACAGAATCAAATTATGTTTACTTATATCTGCAGAGCTGTGGTTTCATTTATTCTTATTTACTGCCACCAACAGTAGCTGACAACATTCAGTGCTGAGTCAAACCAGACTGCCCATAAGCTGCATCTTGGTTTGTGAAGGAAAGGAAGCATCTCAGTGACAGATCTTTTGTGCTGTGGTTATGCTGACTGGCTGGATGAAAGCAACGGCCTCAGCTGACTGGACCGATTTACAACCGCTGGACTACTGAATCCCTCAGCTGCTAAGTTAAACATACATCTGGGAAGAAACACACCAAATGCATCAGTGCAAAACAGAGGATGAGGGTGAAGGAAAGGGCAGCAGGAGGGGAGACTGAATACAACACTGGAACATTATTGATTAGAAGAGTGTTCAGCACACACTCTCAGACAGAGGGAAACAGCAGAGTGGGTGAGGGTGGATGACGTACTGTTGTCTCTTTCATTAGGCGGCGCTTCAGCCAGTCTTTGACGCCATTCATGTCCAGGTTGACGCCGACCAGGCCCAGCTTACCTCTCCTCTTGATCAGCTGGTCTGGCTTCACTACCAGCCTCTGTAGGAAAAAAGATGAAAAAGGGCATCAGCACTTTGCAATAAAAATAAGGTAACACGCGAACAAACCAGAAAGTTGGAGATGATAAAAAATTCAAACCTTTCTTATAAATCACAAGATTTGGGGATTTTTTGCCTAATTTGTCAAGTTCTCACCATTACTCATAATTATAATTACTTTAGTAAACATGCACTTTGTTGGTTGTTTTCCACCTTAGTAATAAAAATATATTTAGGACAATTGATTAATGAATATTATTCAAGCAATTCGTGAAAAGCTTAATATCAAAATCAATACAACTGTTAGTTGAAGGCTATATTCAACAGACATATATTCTGTAAACACTTTGAAGACCGTCTTAAAATAGACTTGCTATGTAAAGTGCCCTGAAATGACTTTCATTGTAATTTGGCGCTATACAAATAAAGTTGAATTGAATTGAATTGAAATCAGCATATAAGTACAATAAACAGGTAAATCAGTAATGCATAAAATAATTTGTATCTTAATGTCTTGCATGTGACTGAAGGTACTTGCTTACTTAGTCACTTCACCATTCATATACATATATACATATACACATATATATATATACATACATATATATATACATATATACATATACACATATATATATATACATATATATATATACATATACACATATATATATACATATACATATACACATACACACACATATATATACACACACATATATCTATACACACATTATATATATACACACACATTATATATATATATACACACACACATTATATATATATATATACACACATTATATATATATATATATATATATATTTTGGTACATCAATAAATTCGAGGATCCTAAATAATATTATCACCTAAAAATAAGATGAACATTATCTATGTAGGAATGACTCATAACATAACTAGTGTATGACGCCAATACAATATTCAATCTAATTTGTACTCACAAAGCTATTTTCCCCCCTCACTTACAAGCCAGATAAAAAGAACGACTTATGACATTGGAGCCATTAGCGTCTGGGTGCTTGCCAGTGAGCAAAGGAAGCAAAGGCAGATACTGAACGTTAATGAAATCAATTCTAGGGCAGCACATAACTCCATGCATTTGCCCTTTGCATCCTCTATGTACCTTGCAGATTAAAACCTTTGGCCATAAGAGAAACAACGGCAAAATTTTATCCGGCTAAGATGAGTCAGAGAGTAATTCAATGACGTTCTATCACAGCCTGTCTCTCGGTGACTGCTTAACTACGAAGAACTTTGGGAGCTGTGAAAGGTGGAGAGTAGGAGCTATTAGATCGTCCTGTATTTGCCATGCTGGAAATAAATCCTAGCTTTGCTGAAATCTAATGCCTCTGTTAATAGGGCCGGTGTGAATTTCTATACGTTATCCTGACGCGTTCTCTCCTGTGCTTAACTCACTTCATTTCCACTGGGAAGAGGAAAAAGCTGCAGGATCACTCTGCTGTGTCACATGAGCTAACGAGACCACTCTACTGCCAGCAGACGTAACAACCTAACTAAAGTGGAGATCATTTTCTCAAGAGAAGCGTAAAGGACAACGTAGCTCACAAATATATTTGTGCCACACCAATGTCATTCATGTTCATTTTGGCGACGATAGGTTCTCTGCGTCAGCCTTCGGTCCTACCTCTGTGAGCAGCCATGGGTGTTCCTGTGCCAGTCGGTCAAAGTCGGTTTCAGGTGTTACGTTTGCAAAGCGGAATCGGTTCTGGACGGCTGCTGATGTGCAGATGTACTTGTAGAGGAACTCCTTTCCCGTCTGCTCAGAGATGGCTTTGGCAGACATGACTGCTTAGATTAGATTGGCCTAAAAGGAAAGACAAACAGATAAGCAGTGAGATGGATGAATACAGAGCAGGTACAGAGATGTGAAGAGGTGGATAAATAGAGTGAAAAAAAAGGCACAGACGCTGGACAGACAAGGATCAAACTTCATCCTGAACTAATGTAAGACTGCCTTGAAGACATGTCTGCTGTCAGAACTCCCAAGACATGTATTACGTGATGAGGGACAAGTTTGTAATTCGTATTTTTCTTTAGAGTAAAGTAGAGTCCAGTTACAAATCCAACAGTGGGTAATAGAACTTCTACATTTTACTGCTAGAGGGAGGAGTTGTGACCTTTACACTTTGGCCACGCTCACAGCATTAACGCAGTGAATCTCTGACACCACAGTCAGAAAATTTAGAAAGACAATATGATACTCTGTCTCTTTTCCGTCACTGTTCAGAAGAGACATCAAATAGTACATGTTGTTGGATAGCCATCTTAATTCCCCTGTGCCTTGTGTTAAACACTTATTTTAGGGTTTGGCTTCCTAGAGTCTTCACAGGTTAATATTCATTTCCTCTTTCATCAGACGGAAGTGTCTGTTTCTTCATTAAGCTGAAAGCCATAATACAAGCCCTCATACAAACTGTTCTCCCACTGCAGTCCTGGCTGCCATTTCTTAAATTCAATTCTGTTGTCCCAGAGTCACTACAGAACAGAACCAGACCAGGAGAGCACAGTCTATCTAAAGCTAATGCTTGTTCCATATATCATCCCCTGTTTGTGAGCAAATGAGCTGTCAGGGGTATTAAATATCACTGCTTCACAAGAGCAATAACACCAGTCCACATGTCACACAGTCACATTTAAAACGGAGCAAGGTGGGTGACTGGGGGATTTAATTACAAACACAGTAAGGTAGACAGCTTTGAAAGATTAAAGCTGCAGCTCTATATACACTTTTAACAAATGTGCACAACAAATTCCGTTTGCCATGCGACTCAGTAAAGCATCCTAGAGATCCAGGATATAGCCAGGGGGTTCACTGTTCACAAACCGGTCAGACAGCAGTTTCTTTGGTTAAATATCCACATCATGATTCACTGAACTCTTTCCTTTATCACTCAAACTTCCCAGGATCCATGATGCAGCTAGAGAGTATGTTGAGCCTGAGCTGTGGTGGACTGAGCAGTCTGAATGAAACCTTCTGACAAAAACGGAGCCCACGGAGGCAGTAAATCAAACAACAAACTTGTTTTTGAAAACAATACGTACTTCTTTTTCTTTCGTCGACAGAGTAAGGGGATGAATGTCTGCGTTTCGGTCCAAATGATGCTTCAGTCTCACAGCCTGCTGGACCGGTGGTGCCTGAAACGACGCTTCCTGTGAGTTTTGTGTCCGCAGCCCATCTGCCGATAGGCTTGGCTGATGTTTCCCGGCCTCTGATTGGTCCCCTCCACACCATGCTCTACTGATGCGTTCAGGGACTCATACAAGCCGAGGAACAAATGAGGCAAATATGACAAAGGGGAATGTCTGATGTTCGTTTTTAAATATTATATTCTTTCGATTTAAATGTCCAAGCACAGCAACTTGTTTGTAACAGTTTTATTTGTTTCCGTTTTTAGTATTTTTATTACTCCACTAATGGATGATCTATTACAATTCAGGGGGAAATACTGCAATTATTACTCCACTACATTAATTTGACAGCTACTTTACTTAATAGGATTTTATACATAATACATATAGGTTTATAAAATAGGATACACTGTTAGCAGCAGTATTTACAAGTCTTTAATAAAAGGTTTATTTTTGATTAACATTCTACTAGCAGTTAGCTAAATACTTTCACTAAAGTACCATTTTGGATTAAAAACCTTCACCTCTGATGGAGTAGTGATTAATATTTACATATTTTCAACCAAAACTGCTGACTAATATAAACGTCCAATTCCGCTGAGTATTTGAAGGCAACATTAGCTTTTTCAGAAACGTCACTCATGGAGAAAACGAGCGCTCACGGTGATTGGTCGACGCTGTTCTTCATCTAGTGTTGAATGAGGAAATCTCTTGTTGTTGCACAAACCCAAGCCGTCGACTCTTGCACCGATCACGCCGCACTTCGAAATAAACAGTGTGACATATATGTCACCAGATCATGGTCTTTTACCCGTCCTTGGCCTAAAACAAAGTTATTTTTGGCTTAAAGAATGTAGTGCGAAATAAACGCACTTTAGCTAGTTGATATTTTTATATTCTATATGTGTACGCTTTTTTGATTATTCCTTATGCCTATTTGTTCTCTACTGACCAAGCTACATCGTCTCTCTATGTTCCTGTATGTTAATAAGGTCATTTTCACTGAGACATTGCACTTGTCTCTGTTAGATGTGTGGGTGAATATCCCACTGTGAGGTACTAATAATATTTTACTAATTATACTATTTTTTTCACTAATTCCAACCATGTAATAACATTGTAAGGCCAAACTTGATAACAATACTTTACAACTGTCATAATGCACCTTTACACTGGAAGGATTTGCTCCATAACAGGCTGTTCTGTGAACAGACATGGACAGGACACAATTTATCATGGACACTGTCCATATTTAAGTTTGTGTCATATTCTTGCAAGTACAAACATGAAAAGCCCATGGTGCAATCTAGTGTGATCCAATGTTTACAATCAAGATCTGAACTGGGATTAAAGAAAGAAGATAAACGGACTCTGAAAAAGCTATTTGAGGTCAAAAGTAGAAAACACCATACTACAAAGTTCATCAGTTTTGTTTTCAGCAAGGAGCAAGTGATAGGTGCCCTCTGCTGGTTTCTACAGTATACACAAGGAAATAACCCTCTGCAGAGCAACAGTTCCAGACATGCTTCTTACCAAAGTGCATTAACAGTACTGACCAGGCACCAAATTGCAGCACTGGAGCAAAGCATGTTCTTTTTTTATTAAGTGTACAAAACAAGTGCAAAAATAGTGATTCATAAGAGCTACACAAAGTATGAGACGCCCTTCAGAAAGTACAGTCACAAAGAATACAGGTCTAAATGCAATACTTCAAGTGCTATTCAAAGAAGATAAAAAGGGATCAATGGTGCAGTCTTGAGCAGTGGAGAAGATTGCAACACATAAACTTGATTCACAGCATCTGATAATTACTAAGTGCAAGCTGTTGAAACAAATGCCAAACTCATCAACATTCTCCCCTTCAAACTATGCACAGTGCAAAGTTTTTACAAGAAAGCGCTTCTATAAATCACATTCATTCTAATACAGAATAGCTAACTTTGGCCCATATGCTACCATTACAGTTATTTCCTAGGCTGTGCACACGTAATTAAAACGGAACTCGCCGCTAATTTTAACTTGCAACTAAGCCAAAGAGACAATTCAGAGGAAGATGAGCTAAGACAGAAATGCGATAACATGTTAATACCTTTAACCTGTGAGGCATGCAATGTACGTACCTAGTTTATTATTAATGTGTGAATACTAAGAAAGACATGTATGCAAGAGGAAATCTAAGTTTTAGATGTGAGGAGGATTTACTACCTAAAACCTGCAGCTAAGACTCCAGCAAGCAGCCAGGTATGGCATCTCTGGCACCAACGTGTGAAACAAGTAATAAACGCTGACAACAATAAGTCTAACTGGAAAGAAGGCATCTTGGGTTGTGGTGCAAAGCAACAGTAAAGGCACACAGCTTATGGATTTAGGGTGGTTGAATCCTAAACACTACACAAACACACAAACCTTGCACAGAGTAAGCCTGGGTTTTATTTCACCAGACATCCTGGCCACACATCCCCACGTTTGCCATTTACAGAATGGTGCACTTCAGCTTCTTTTTCTTCTCCAACTCTTTTTTGGTTGGCTCCACCTTCTTGCATTTATAGTAGCTAGAGAAGCAGGCTGAGGCACAGATGGGCTCTCTGAGGCTGACAAACCACCTTCCATCTCCGTAGTAGGTCAGCGTGCCGATTTCCATCTCCTCGACGAGCTCCCCCTGCTGGCCTTCCTTCTGCAGGGCCAGGATTTCGAGCAAATCCAGGCCTGTTTGAACTGCCTGGACACCGTCCGCACACCCCAGAGTAATGTGGGCGCGGCTTCCCAGAGGCAGGGAGGCAGCTGCAGGGACAACAGACTCCGTCTCCTTTTCAGCATCGGCTGGCCACAGCAGAAGCTGCTCCTCCGTGAGGGACACTCTGGCACCAACAGTGCGAGGAGTGACAAAGAGAGCAGTCAGCGACAGCTCAGTTGTAGAACCGTAGAAATCTTTAATAGCCTAAAGAAAGATCAAATATATTATTACTTTATATAATCAAATACCGGCTAGAATTAAGCCGAATGATTTTGCCCAACAATGCAAGGAAAAATTGCAAAGTAATAAATTAACAAGTTGGTGGAGCTATAGAACTCTACAAGCAAACAAATGACAGGTTTCTTACAGGCTGCAGTGCATATGCTTTGGCACCCTCTGCTTTTCCATAGTCACAGAATTTTGTAGTGCAATGGAGGGGTCCTTTGGCTTCAAAGTACTGCTCCAGATCCACTTCCTTCTCAGCTTTACCAGTGACTGAAAACAAGATCAGTAACATCTTACATCAGTTACACTATTTGCTTTGATTTGACTGGTTAATCAGTCACACATTGATCTTTCCAAAACATCAAGTACTCACAGTCACTCATGTGTTTCTTGAAGGACTCCAATGTGTCCAGTGTTTTCACAAAGTCCATTGATGTACATTTAATCTTCTCCTGGACAGAGGAGAGAAGAAACCAACCAAAGTAGAGGGGAATGAACATTTCCTCCAGTTGACCTTTCATGGTTTGCAGTTGGGCCTCATCCAATCCACGCCTGGTTTTCTTTGTCAACTGTGCTGGATCTCCACGCCACTCCGTTTGTGGCTCCAAGAAGACAGCAACAAGACTGTGTTCTTTTGCAATCTCCTCCAGCCGGACCAGTCGATCCTGGGTGTGGTTGGTGTCATCAACTACTATCAGCACTGGGGAAGCTGTTCCTGCACTGCAGCAGGCAATAATAGCCTCATCCACAGCCTTGTATCCCACTTCGGAAGATTCTTGATCTTCTGGTTTCACGCCATGGTCGTCTGCACAAATGACAGTGCAGTTGTCTTTGTAGGCACCAGCAATAGCACGTGCCAAGAAACTTTTACCACTTCCTGGAAGGCCTCTAAGGACAACAAGGACACGAGAGGTACCCAGGGCATCTTTGGTCTGCTGTTTTTCCAGAAAGGGAAATGACAGGGAGCCAGGAGCAGGGACTGTATCCTCTTCCTTTTCAGGTTCAGCATCGTTGTGCTCAGATTGCAACGCCTTTTCTGCCAAAACTACTGCCTCCTTCTTGGTATCTACAGGTCTTTCCTCTTCCCCGTCCTTTGGAGACTCGTCTGCCACATTATTTTTTGTCTCCTCCTCTTTGGCACCTTGTTCTGCCTGAGACTGCGCTTGTCCTGACACTTTATCTTCTTGGCTGGGTGGTTGTGTATCTACTGACTGCTGTGGCATGGCTGGTTTAGGCAATGTTTGCTCTTGCGTTTCAGCTTGTGGAACAGATTCTGCTTGTTTCTCTGGCTTTGGTTCAGAGGCACTGTCTGCCAGATGCGTTTTCATAGGCAAAGGTTCTGGGTCATTCTTTGACGCAGGCTGTTGTTCAGGCAGAATGTTTTTTGGTTCCGTGATCTTTTCAGATGACTCATCTGGTTCTGGTGGTGCCACTGCACCAGATGCAGATTCTGTTTCAGCTTTTTCTTTGGGTGAGCTGTCCCCAGTTTCCATATTGGTTTTCTTCAGTGCTGCATTTTCTGTCACAAGCAGCTCTTCTGTTACGACTTCTTTATTGTGGCCATTTAGTACCAGCTGCTTGGGCTCTTCATCAACAGCTTGTGGCTTCTCAGGCTCTGTGGAAACCTCTGGTGCCTCTTTTTCCATTGCAGTCTGTTCTTTCGGTGGAGCCTCTACCACATCTACAACCTTATCGCTCTTCTCAATGTCCATATCTGGCTTAATATCTGAATTTGCACACCACCATGTACCTTAAACATATTTTTTAAAAAAAGAAGAAATGGTTAAGTGACCACCAAATTACTCGTACTAAACCGCTCTTATTTATTTAGCAGGCTATGCTAAAACAATCCTATTGATTTATTGCGCAGCTACATCATATATGCACCACCACATATATATAATTTGGTGGTGCACTAAACAACTTATTCACATGTTATTGTCTATATAAAGATAATGTGTATAAAATAAAGACAACATCCATAGTATAAGCACAAAAGCAGCAAAGCAAATATACTCACAGCAAGAACTAACTGTGCCAAAACTTGCATGCAAACAAAGGGCTGTAAAGAAAACGGTGCATCGCAGACAAATGTGCTCACTTCAGAGTGCATTACTGAACGCTTTCATTAACAGATACGTGAAACCACATGTCATGAGACCGGAGGGGAAGCTCTAACGAGTCAGCGCAATGTAGAAACAAAGGCCAACAATAAAGTCTTTTTCCATGTAAGAAAATATAACCGAAACCAAATAGATGCAAAACGGGCAAACACTATCACTTTCACACGTACTGGTGTTCCTCTTTTCCTCATTTTAAAGCAAGCGACAGCATAATTAAATGTCGCAGTAAGGGGGTTAGGCTGTTTAGCGCTTAGTTTTTACTAATGCATATTCGCCTCACTAAGAAAAGCAAATTAACGCGGAATAAATACGCAAGGCCGCGTGCATTATGCGCTCACATATTTTTGTTTTTTCGTAACAAAGAGAAACTTCAAACATCAAAGTCAGCACTGAACAATGTGGTCAGGCGGGGAGTGGCGTGCACCTAACGTTAGCTCACCAGACAAAAACAATTTAGCCTGGCACAAATTGGCCAGATAGCAGCGCCACGTCTGAACAGGCTGCATGTAAATCTGCGCGAACAAGTCACTGCGACTTACTGGAACAACTTATTTTGAGCTTTTTTTTCATAAAGGATGGAGAGATTGTAGCATAAAGCAGGAAGAGATTTGGCTAGTTGAAAATGCCAGCTTACCAGTAGCACCGCAGTGAAGCTGTCGCTGGTGCAGTTGACCACGCGTTTCTCTTTGGATACAATGACAAGGCACTCCTGCCCGCTGACGGACACCCGCGCCAATCTTCAACGAAAAAAACGGAAATTCCCGGGAACGCGCAACTGGGCGGGGCCACGGACACGCCCCTGACGACCGGAAACACAACTCTGCAGAATTTTCTTTTTTAAATACAATTTTCATCTAACGCGTACAGGTTAATTAGATATACAATAAGCACGCCGTGATGTTTTCTAAACATAACTAAATATCTCAATAAATTAAATTGATAGATTATTGCCTGACCTTAAATATACAGTGTCTAGTTTTCTAGCTTAAATGTGCAGCTGTAAATAAAACGATTATGGGTTTCTTGTTGTGGTCCAAGTATGGTTTCATGAATATGTACAGTTGTTGTACACACACACACACAATGTATGTTGCACATGAATAATAGTTAGCAAAGCCCTATTTCTTTCCCTGTTTACACACCCACGGGTGCAGCTGTTTTTTACTATATATGTAATGCCACTCTAAAAACCAGGTTTCACAGACATAAGATTGGTGGCATACATTTTGGCATACACTAAAGATTTAGGAAGACTTTGGCTGCAAGATACACACTTTCTTATGACTTCTCAAATTTTAATATAATGGAGCTTTATGAAAAAAAATACCTAAAAGATAAAAAAAAGACTTTAATTGTACTTTCTCTTATAACAATTGACAGTGTGAACCTTGCAGGAAACACCCACATAGATGTATGAAAATGAAAATATATTTGTGCTAGAGGTGTGACATGGGGAAGTCCCAGTTAAGCTCCATATGGGGAAGATTTAAGTTAGCATTTGACACAAATTCTATGTAATAGTTTATTTAAAGATTCACAAATATTTGCCTAAAATATAATTGCACAAAAAGACTAAATTATGGAGAAGTTGAACAGCTGAGAACAGAATATCTTAGGCCATTTTAGTACTGAAAATAACAATGAGAGACTAATAGTCCCAATGTGCGGTTCGTAGTTGTTGTGATAATGTGATAATGAAGTCTCCAATTTAACCTTTGACAAATTACTATTCAAATAATCAATGTCTGCATGCATGACAATATGCTGATACAGTGAAAACACAAACATCTTAAATACACATGGTGAAGGTGCTCAAAAAGCATCTGCTTTGGTCTAATTACTGAGGTTTTTATACCAGATCTTTTCAAATTAAACAACTTTACATAACAGTTATGTATTTGAAGTTGACAGAGTTTATGTGACCCATATTGATCAGTGAATATTCTCCGCTGTCTTTTGTCTGAAGTTGCGTGCAGTCTTGACTGGACACATTATCACTGCGGTAGTTGTTGTCTTGCTTCATCGAGAGCCTGAAAAGTAGAATGACAAAATGTTAGAATATGTATCAAGGGAAATCAAAAGATAGTAAATAGAAACAACAAAGTGGGAACCTTCTGAATGGCATTCATGGCAGCGTCATCTTCTTGTACTCTGGCATGTGTCAAGGCTCTCTCAAAGTGGGTAACAGAAGATTCAAAGTTTCCAAGTTTAACTGATATCAAAAAGTAGAAAGACTTAGATAAAAAATCTGTTTTAAACAATGACAATAGAATATAATTCTCAAATGTGAACTAATAAAACGAGATAAAATATTACATTCTGACTGTGCCACCAAAACATTAGCATTTATCAGCCATTTCTCATCAGCAATTTCCTCAGCCGCAGCAACTGAACGGATGCCATAGTCTCGGGATTCTTTGTGGCGATTAAGCTCCAGAAAACACCAACCAAGCTCGTGAAACAACCAGGTCTTCTCCAAACCACCGCGGAGCAGTGGAATCTTCTTTTCCCAGCTACAGAAAATTCAATTAATATGGTTTCATCACTGAACAAACCTTTCTTTGTAAACTCTAAACTCTCTGGTTTCTAGAAGATTTCCATCACAATTATATGCTTAAGAAAGAATCGCTACATACGCATGTATGAGCATGTTCATTTTTTACTTACAATTCAATTGCCTTTGCATACTGTCCCATGTGGTTATAGACTCTCCCAATGTTGTCCAATGCCCTGGAAATGGCATCTGGGAGTTTGCTGTTCATAGAAAAGGTTACTGGAGATTTAGAAAAAGATCAATGCAATATACATTTACTTTGTTAAATTTCTTCAGGTTCTCACCACTGTTTAGCCAACTCCAAATCTTTTTGATGATGCTCCAATGCTTTGTCCGTGTTTCCCAGGTCAATCAGAGCATTGCCAATACAACTGTGCAGGCTACCTACAAGCTCTTTCTTATTAGATATGTCTTTGTCAGACCATCCATGCACTATTTCCATTATTTCTTCTGCCTTCTTGAGGCTACCTTCCGCATTTCCAGATGTCAGCTCTAAGACAACAACGACAGAGACAGAATTATTAAGATAACGGCATATTAAGATATAACAAATCTACACATCTACAAGTTTAAAACAAAGCCTGTCTTACCTGCATCAATGTCCTCCAGAGACTTTAGCAGAAACTGAGTACGTTCAGAGGGAGCACTATGATGGGGCTTGCTACTTGTTTCTGGCACAAGCTTCTGTTCTTTGTCCTGCTCACAAATAGGTTTTTCTTGGGTCCACAACTCAGTGCAAGTGTCAAGGTATGTCAGGGAGTTTTGAATGACATCCTGCAGCGTTTCCCCACCTTTTGTTTTTCCTTTGACCAAGTCTGCAGATCATTGTGTAATAGCTTTACACAATAGCTTTAAATAATCAATTTGTAATATAAATATATATAAAAAACATATTACCTTCATCTTTCAGCAGATTTTCTAGATATTTCTTATCGCTGTAAAACAGCCCGAGCAGTTGCTTGGTTGTCTTCTCGTTCTTAGGGATCTTCGGAGTCTGCTGCTTTCTCTCCTTTGTCACATGCTGCTCAATAGCCGTAATTGGCTGTGCCCTCTTAACCAACCGGCCATTCAGAAAAATAATATTGTGTGAGAAGGGAGAGCTGATTGAACATTAAATACAGATACTTCTAATATCTGTGGTCTTAGGCAAGAGAAAATTACTGCCCAGGTTTTATTAATTTTATTGCAATTTTACTTCTGCATTAGAATTGCTTGATGGTTGCATGTGCAAGATTATTCCAACAACTGTTCTGCTTCCACCCATGCCTGTTAAAAACCAATTACTGAAGGTGAGAGCAAAGACTGACCTCCTCATCATTTTGTAGAAATGATAGGTCTCCCTTAATCTCCAGTTTTACAGAGGTAGGGTCTGCAGGGTAGCAGAAACCAACAAATTATTTTGATATTCAGTAGACGGTCGTTTTATATGATGTAAATCTTGAAATACCACATACACTTACTGCCAACAGAGTTTTCTATGGCCTCCTGTGCTTTCTGGATGCCCAGCCTGAATTCCTGGATTTGTGGACGTAGCTTTTGCCCTCTGTGGTAAAACACCAGCGCAAATTCAAATTCTCCCTTGTAGTATAAAGCCTCTGCTTTCTGGTACAATCCCTAAAGAAATCATGACAAAATATCAGCTCCCTGTTTATAGACTCACTCAGATTTCATTCAGGTGCAGATTCAGATTCTGTCATTTAGAAAAAAGGCAGATTCTACAATATTTGCGTTGATAGTGAAAGTCATCAACAGATATTTCTGACTCGTACCTCGAAAAAGGACTCGTCTTCTTGCAGTGAAGCTTCTGCATCTCTTAAAGCGTTTTCCGACTCCCCCATCTTCAAGTAACATTTGGATCGCCCAACAAGGCAGTTTTTGTCGCCAGGTTTCAAAGTCAGTGCCTTAACAAAGACCAGAAGCAAGTCGGTCATATTTATTAGCAGCACCGACAACTTTGGCTAAATTAGAAACTAAACGTTCGCTACTTCACTTACCGTTGAAAAGCTTTCAATAGCCTTTTTATACTCTGCTTTAAGATACAGCCAATAACCATCGGCAAGTAAAGTGGAGAAGACGCCTTTTGGCTTCTGAGCGTCGTGGTCTCCAGTTGTTTCAGACATTTTAGTCACTTTAACAACACTTTCCTGTGGTGCGCTTGGCCAAATGTTTACACGACTTATCAGCAACGTCCAGCCGTATCATAGCAACCACACCAACCAATTAGAAGTTAGAAACAGCGCCACCTACCGCCTGGCTGTGACGGCACACAGTTTCCTATACGAGAAGATACCAACTATAAATGCAAGAAGAATTCTACTTAAAACAATTAAGGGGAAACCCAGAGGCCAACTTTATTAACACAGCTGGTACTTTTCAAGGGCAAAGGGAGGATGGTTTCACCATGAGGGCTAAGAACAATGAGCAAAGATGAGGATACTTTTTTTTCACATATTGCACCAACAAAAAGGTCAGGAAGCTACCAAACATTACCAGGAGACCATCTCTACAAAGTGACCGACTTTCTCAGATAATAGAAAGCACATTAAATCTTACATTTGCTCTATTCTTAAGCGTATTTGTTGCACTGAATGAAATTAGACAATTTGTTACAGGCAAGGACTACATAGAAAACAGTGTATTTCTGTGCATTTTTTCATGCAGACCAAGCAAAACAATTATCTTTTTAAAATTGTGTCAAACAATGAATAATTGCAACTTTCAAACCTTTACATGGTTGAAAAGTATCCTCATCTTACACCAATGCTTCTATTAGAGTAAATGTACAATAAATATACAAACCAAAATAAAAAAAATTGGAAATATAACCGACTATCATCACAAATTAACACTTTACATTCCAGTAAAATGTACAATGCAGCAATCTGTGAATGGCAACATCAAACATAAAACCTGTGATAACAAAACGGAGGGGGACTCTGCTGGAAAAAAAGCCAGCACAGTTATCTCCCTTGCCATCTATTTAGTGTTCTTAAGCTGTACTGTACATGTAGGTCTAGGCTCCAGCTGTTGTAAATAAAAAAAAATGCTCAAGGCTTTCTATTGACTTATGACAAGGAGGCAATTTTTAGTGTGAATTTGTAGCAGCCAGCTGCTGAGGCGCTGCTTGCCAAGTGACTATCTTCATCAGAAATCATTAAGCAAGGTATTAAATTTCATGCAGAGATTATACTCTCAGCAGCAAGTTTAGACTAGCCTGATAATAGCTTTCTCAATGTTCAGCGTCTCAAGATTTCCCCAGAATGTCATTTTTTGCATGACTCCCTAAAAATTAATACAACAGCTGCACAATGTCTCAAAAATCCAGAAACATTTTGGACCAGTGTTGCTAGCCATGACTGACTTTCAAGTTTGTTTCTTCTTGGAAGGAAGAAAGCCAAATCCAAAACCAGTAACACTACCAACTGAGTCGGCATCGCCTTTTTCACCTTGTGATACGGGTATTTAATCTTTTGCTGCATGTGGTCATTGGATTGCATTCATTCAAAAAAAATGGCATAGACAAGAATCTGACTTGCAATCAGTCAGTCATTAAACATGGATGGGGGGGTCGGGAGTGACATTGTTGAAAAGTCCTGATGTTGTAACAGTTTAGATGGATCTTCCAATTAACCAAACTGGAAGAAGAAATTTCCTGGTCCAGATGCTGTAATAAAGATCAAACTAGTCAATAACTCAAATATGCAGACTGTATTCTTAAAAAACACATCACAACATAATTTACCTTCAAAACTAAAACCCCCTGGGCCTCCAAAGAATGCTTTGAAAATGTTGTTGGCATCAAAATCTGGCAGAGACCAAATGGAAACAATTAACACAGTAATCCACCTTGAAAGTTCTCTATTTCACCAAAAAAAAAAGGTTTGCCATGTTCCCCACAAGGCTTGGCCACATGCTAACCTCCCATGTTCATTCCGTCATCTTCCAGATCCTGACCACTGTCGTAGCGAGACTTCTTTTTTGGGTCTGAGAGCACGCTGAAAGCCTCACCCACTTCCTTAAACTTTTTCTCCTCTTCCTTCTGCACCTCAGAACTAGCTCCACTGTGGCGATCTAAAAGCAAGGGAAACCACCACAAAATCCATTTAGGCCAATGGACAGCTTTATCCTTTCATTTTACATTAGCGTGATGGCACGGTAATACACCGAATATAGTTGTAGCAAACGTTCTCTATAACCTGGGTGATGTAATAGTGCCCGTTTTCGGTACGCTTTCTTGATCTCGTCCTCTGTGGCGTTCTTATCCACCCCTAGAACTTTATAGTAATCTTTCCGCTTGCTTTTCTTCAACTCTAATTGGGCATTTTTCAGGAGATGCTTATGTTCTGCAAAACGAGAAAGAATTAGTTCACAAAATACCTAATGCTGTGTCAGTTCAGTCAAGGTAGAGTAATCAGACCCTCACCTTTTGTCTTCTCTGTTTGGTAAACCTTCTCATAGTCTCTCACTGCCTCCTCATACTGCTCTGTGTCCATGTAGCTGCAGCACAATATGCACAAGTCTGTTACCGTTTCTTTATTCAATTTGAAGTGTATGTGATGAAAAGGTCCGTTTGTCCAGTTAGTGAAAAGAAATACAAATAAATCCTGGACATACCACTGTGCTCTCCGTAAATAGGCTTTAATGTAGGTCTCATCCAGTTTAATGGCCTTTGTGCAGTCTTCTACAGCCTGCTCTAGTTTCTTCAGCTTTCAAAGAAAATTAAACAAGTGTGATCATTCAGTGTGAAGAAGAGACAGAGGAAAAAGTAGTGGCCTAGTTCTCTTGAAGTGACAATGCTACCCAAAACCAGTATACTGTAAGAGGGGCGGAATGAGGACTGAAAAGTGTGTGCGACTTTCATGCTATGACACCACTCCATGTCTGTAACAAAGCTAGCATTCATCTCATTTATTAGAACTATCTAGGCTTTGCATACTGTAGGAGTCAGTTTACCAGTGTGAAGTTCTGCTCTACCCTTTTCTTAGACACATCTCACATCTCTACAATATTTAGTTAAAATTTCCAATATAATATTATTTTTCATGCAGTGGCAGATTACAACACCACCTTACATTTGCCCAGGAAATAATTAGGCTGTAACGTAAATGTTATGCCTAACGAAATAACCTTTCATTTCTAAATTATAAAAAGTGTGCCGGATATAAAACCAAGCATGGTATGTTTAGTTTTAAAGTTGTCCAAATCGTGGCTGTACATGTTGCTTACCTTAGACCCAACAGTGGCTCTATTACAGAAGAGCTTTGCATTAGTCTTGATGTTGTTGGGATCTATTGTTAGTGCGTCAGAGTATAGTTCATAGGCTGCCTCAAAGTTTCCCTCCTTGAATGCTTTGTTCCCCTCCTCCTTTTTGGCTTTTAGTGCTTTGGCATTCTGGGAAGAATATAGACATAGCTTTAAAACTACGAGAACAGAAAAGTGTAATGTAAGAGTCTCTGCCTGGTAACACTGGACTTTAGAAAGCTGTTATGGGACTGTTGGGTTTTCCACATTATTCTGTATATACAGTACTTACATTCCACAAGGTCTTAAAGTCGTAAAGTGCCTTGAGATGACTTCTGTTGTAATTTGGCACTATATACATAAAGTTGAATTGAAAAATCATGCAGTGCATTACTCACTCTGCAGGCAAGCCGAGCTTTGTCATGGTCAGGAGCCATACGCAGGGCCTGGACAAAGAACTGGACTGCCTTGTCAATACAGTCCTCATAGTACAGACAAACACCACGCACATACAGTGCATCTGCATTAGTGGAGTCCATTCTCAAAATATCACTGTATGAAAACACATAACAGAAAACATAGATAAACATATAAAAAAACAGTCAACAACAAAATTGTCTTGTCATCTTTAAAAAGCTGTAGTTCACAACAGACCATAATAGGAAACATTTGATAATACAACGAATACAACTACTAATTAATGTGGTAACCAACATGTCCATAATGAAAACAGGGTTGTGTACTGGGAGGACGCCTGTTATCACCTCTATGAAAGCGATCCCTTTCCTCTGGGAACATATAAACATGCCTTTGTTATCTTTAACAATAATGTAAATGTTCTGTGGACCTGGCATACTTGCAATTACCAAACACAAGTTACCTCAAAAATCATTTTATCAGAATATATTTTAATAATTATTATTCTGCCTTTATAGTATTGTATGAACAGTAATGTTTTATTATTTCTGTAAAGTCTCACACACACACACACACACACACACACACACACACACACGCACACACACGCACACACACACACACACACACACACACACACACACAC
>JAUMHF010000025.1:7410890-7421506 GCA_032359275.1 Microctenopoma steveboyesi
TGTGTGTGTGTGTGTGTGTGTGTGTGTGTGTGTGTGTGTGTGTGTGTGTGTGTGTGTGTGTGTGTGTGTGTGCAAACATGAGTCAGTTCAACCAGGTCTGTCAGGAGGAATGGACCAAAAATCCAGTTAATTATTGTGAGAAGCTTGTTGACGAGAACAAAACATTTTACGTGAGTCATATAGTTGAAAGAAAATGATACCAAACTATGTAAACTTATAATATAAAACTCTAAAAGACGGATTATGTTGGTATTAAGCTAATAGAAATAATTTTGGTAATTCTAATTTATGTGAAAAAAGACGTTTTAGTCAAATTTATTGTCAGACTGGTAGGAAAAAAAAGTTATGCATCTTTTTATATGTATGTAAAGTTCACTGTATTCTCATTCTCATTAATCTGTTTATCTCTACGTCACCTTTACTCTGAACCTTAGACTCTGGAACTTGAAACTAAGATCTGCTTTGTCTGCTGATATAAGACTGAAAGTAAAATGACTTTGTCTAAATAAGAATATTTAATCATTCAGATCACTGTGGTTTTTCTATTTCATGCAAAGGTTTCATCACAGATTTTCTCTGTAACTGTTTCTGTCGTGTAATAAATGTAGAGGAAAAGTACCTGAGGTGATGGCTGCTGTTACTCTGGGCTGTAGATCTGTGACCTTGTTGTATCTGTAACAGACTTTATACAATAATTCATTTCATCTCAGATCTAATGGTAACAAACACCTGTAACCTTCACAGAAACTTATTTACTTAATGAAATAATTTAATCAACTGTTTAATTAAATAGTCTATTCTTTAATATTAATCTCTAACGTAGTGTAAATATGACTTATTTGTAAAGTTTATTTAAAATAATCTTTACTTACAGAGACAGTCTCAGCTTTATTCCGTCCTCATGTCCATAAATGAAAGTATCATCTACAGTAACTCACCTGATAAAGTGGGCGGGACTCTGCACGGCTCATAAATAAATGAACCAGTTAATGTTTAGCTTCTAACAGTGTGATTAAGATAAATCTGATGTTCATTTTATGAAATCTTAAACGGCAACAGGCTAATTCTTCGACCATCATTGACAAGTAGCCAGCAAACATTTTGCTTTTGGAGATGCTGATTTTATTTACAGCAGGACTCTGCACCTGTTTAATGACTATGATCTCTGTACCTGATTTTCTCCTGCAGGTTTTTAGATTTGTTGTTTTTAAAGACTTTTGGAAAATGAATCTAATTTATACAAACTGTGAAAATAATACTTTATTTTATTTATGATCTGAATCTGAAATATCAAACATGTGTCGCTTACTGCACAGCAGCAGGTCAGACTAATGAAAGAGAGCAGTTTTACTTCCTTGTTTAGTTAAGGTGTGGAGCTTTGTTTAATCTACGTATGGACCCATAAAGGTGTTGCTGTACTTTGCCTCCTTCAGAGGTGAAGAAGTGCAGATCCTGGTCAGCGAGGAAGGCTGTTTCAGAGGAGTCAAGGAGACATTTAGATGAAAAAGGAACGTTCATCTCAGAACCGAGGACGAGGCCTGAGATTACATCACCGTGTTCCAGTGCTGTGATTTCAACCATTCCCCAACTCTCTGTGAATGATACACGTCCATTAATCAGTGGACAGTTTACATCATTGATCATTGATCATACAGCTCATTGTTAGTTTATACGTTTGGAAAAACCTGCAGGCAGCAGAGACGGAGGAAGAGACTTGGATGAGTCTGGATATTTCTCTCATATCTCTTTTTGTCCAAATGAACACAATCAAATTTCTGTTTTTAGCGGCACCAGGTTGCATGATTGTCACTTAAATGATTTCTATCAAACCATTTGTAATATCATCCAAAGATAACGAGAGTAAATTAAAAATAAAAACACTAATTCAAGCATATTGAAAACATTCACATCACAGACGTTAAACTTTCAGGGACGTGTGTGTCCTGTAACATGTGGTGTAGAACTCCCACATCAAGCCCCATACCAAGAGTCCAACATGGTGGTGGTGTGATGGTCTCTGGATGTCCATGTGATGATTCCGGTGATTCTGTCCCAAGGCGGAAACATTTACACACAAAGAACATTTTACCGAGAAACAAAATATAAAATTATTTGTGAAAGCGGTAAACTATAGACAAAACAAAGACAGTGTGGGACATGGACAGAAAGACAGGATAGTCTCTGTGTGTGTGTGTGTGTGTGTGGGGGGGGGGGTCAGGGCAGGGAGGGGTGCAGGTGGGAGGTGTGGGGGGTTTATCTGTCAAACCTGCAGTAACTGTGTCAGAGCCTGCTCTCTGTCTCCCCCTGCAGGTGGTGGGGAGGGTGTCCTGGAATTTAATGATGACGTCATCACCTCATTACGATTCATTACTTTTATCCTTATCTCTCCATCGTGTCTGTGAGACGCAGACACTTCTCATTCACTCGCAGCTTTGTGTTCAGGAAGCAGGTGGATCATCATCATCATCATCATCATCATCATCAGGGTTGGCTAGATGATTCCCATCCAAAGTCCAGTTACTGACTAATCAACGTACAGAAGCACAATCACGTGTTAAACTTTGATTTCAAGCAGTAAAACTACACAAACGTTGACATCCTGGTGTCAGCTGAGTTTACTTATTTATGATTGGTAAATGTATTTATCGCAGATATTTGTTATTGTCGTTATTATGAAGCCTGAGCGAACTGACAAAAGCAGCCTAAACAAACCTCTCTGTTTCAGGACAGAAGTGAACCAGGTGTGTTCAGTCAACCAGGCGCTGAACGAACACACCTGATCCAGGTGTAGCAGGAAAACAAGCAGAGCAGGTTTGAGGACCACTGCTGTCGGCTAATAGTCTAAATGTATTTATCACACATTATGTTCACTAACTGCTAAGCTACTAAGGTAACTGCTAACAGCTGACTGACTGTCACCAAATTTAAATTTAACATTAGGTAACAAACCGTAGAAACATCCACAGAATGAACGAACCTTCAATCAGCGTCTTCACCTTCTTCAGGTGTGTCACCTCCTAAAGCAGGTGGTTTGATTGACCTGTTTTATTCAGCGGGTCAAACGTCAGCGCAGAGAAACGAGCTGCAAAGAAAGAAGCTGCTCAGTCAGGTTTTACCCTGAAGCCTGAGACAAACCGAGCCAAAGAGTCGACACTGAATGGTAAGAGAAGAGTTTCTGCTACGAACCAGTCTTCACCCAGAAACCTCAGCATTTCACATTTACTGCAAACATGTCATAAAACCCAGTATTTATAGGTTCTCCAGTCTAAGAGGCTCTGAATGTGAAGTCAGCATAGATGCTGCAGCAAAGCGACGCAGTACACGGAGACACTAATTCCTTGTTTGTTGTTATGGATGTGTAGAAAACCAGGAGAGACGTTTAAAGAATGAGTCTCACAGTTTTCCTATTTTAGAAGCTAGTTTGGTTTTATAATGTTTAAGCCATAATGCTGTTTGTGTGACCATCATGATGTCCAGTTACACCTAATGTTTGCTTACTGGTTAAAATGAGTCACTAATATTTTTTTCAGGGCTGATGCTCATGGACAGATACTCGACAGCAGACCTGCTCCACATGAACAGAACTGTTTGTCAGGACGTTTAACATCTAAACGGTGTCGGAGAGAGAAACTCTGAGATGTTCAGATGTTGATAGATGAGCTGTTGCCGTCTCTCAGCATCAGAACACGACGTTCGCTTGTTTTGCTTCTTATTTGCCTTTGTAAATAAAAGGGATGATGCAAATTTCTGTGCTGCTGCCGCCGCTAGTCTGGAACATGAGTCCAGTTGTGCAATAATAGGATTCATTGATGCACGAGCCAGCGTCCAGCTTTACATACGTATGCAAAGCAGAGGAGATGTTACCGAGCCCCCCCCACACACACACACACACACACGGTCAATATGTTGGACACGACGGCAGCTCTCTGACACTGGAGGTGAGCACAGGCGCTTTAATGACTCGTCTTCTTTTCTTATTCCAGGCGTGTTTTAACGAACTGTGCGTTGGTTTGATGAACAGCTGGTTGTTTGTCGGGTTGAGTTTGTGCCGTTAGATGCTGCTGACTCTGAACGTGAGCCAAGATCAGGAAAATCTGTTTGAGCAGCCGTTTATTAAACATTTTTAAAGCTCCAACTTTTTCCAGTTTCCCTCGTCACAGCGGTGAAACTGAAGATTCCTCGTGGAGTCGAAGAAGCAGAGAGACGGACGCTGATGCTTCCAGAGTCTGATGTCAGCACCAGGGTCAAATAAATAGATACTTCACCAGACACGAAGAAACCCGCTCAGACATGTTCAGCTGTAAACACGTTTCCTCAAATGGATTCTGTTAAAATTGTTGCAGTAAAAATAATTGAGTTACGTTTTTTTAGTGTATTAATGTTGTGTTTTTGTTCTTAGAAAAAGTTTTAATGAGGGTCTGAGTCTGTACCAGGATCATCCTCCATCTCTCTTCCTCTTCATCACTCCGCTCCTCGTCTCCTTCTCCAGTGATGAATCCCTACAGAGATCCAGACCTGAACCCACGTGATGCTGCTGCTGCACAAAGTCCAGGACTCTCTGATGATTCCAATAATCCGTCTTCATCGTCCCCTCCCCTGATCCAGACGGGTCACAGCTCTGTTTCACTCCTCCCTCATCATCAGGCCTCGTCAGACAAAGCAGGAGATCAAAACCTTGTCCCCGCACCAAACCCAGACCGCTCCACTTTGCCTCTTCCAGCCTCGGACTCAGGGTTCAGCCCTCGCTCCAGGTCTGAGTCCAGCTCGGCTCCAGTCTCCCCTCAGTCGCGGTCTTCATCAGCAGCCCCCGTGTCTACACCGAACCCTTACCCTGCCCTTGACCCCGCCCCCACCTGCCAGGTCTCGGTCATCATCGTGTCCCCAGAACCGCAGCGGCCCCCCCTCACGTCCCAGTGCTCCGAGGAATCCCTTCCAGACCTGGAGTGCTCCATCTGCTTCAGCCAGTTCAACAACGTCTTCCGCTGTCCCAAGATGCTTCACTGCAAGCACACGTTCTGCCTGGAGTGTCTGGCGCGCATCAACGTCAAGGCGGCCGAGCCCAGCGCCGTCCAGTGCCCGCTGTGCCGCAGCTTCACGCCGCTGCCGGCCCTCGGCCTGCCCAAGCTCAGCACGGACCCGGACGTGCTGTCCTACCTGCCGGCTGCCATGCAGAGGGTCTACAGCATCCGCTTCCACCGCAACAAGGGCAAGCTGGAGGTCAAAAGGTCAGACGGTGACGATAACCTGTAGAGTTTAGTGTTGTTCATCATATTAGGAAGAGAACGTTGGTAACTTCACCCTATTTTTGACCCGTCTGCTGAAAGTATGAAGCTTAATTTAAAAACCGTTTACATGAAGCTGCTGATACTTTTATTATAAATAAACCAGTGGCCTTCAGGCACGTTGCACATTTATCTGGTTTGATTCACAGAGATCGAACCTGCAGACACGTCGTTTCTTTTACTTCCTCCTGTGGTTCAGTATGTGAAGAGAAACTAACCGATGACCAGATGTTGACCAGATGTTGCTTCTCGTTAAGGTCCTCTGAAGGTCGTCAGCGCTGGGGTCAGAGGTCACTCACGTCTCTGAGGTCGGTGCATCGCTCTCTGGATGTGGGACTCCCCAGCCCGCCCCTCGGGGGCCAGCGAGGCGATTCTGGCGGCGTGGGCGGAGCTCTGTTCAGGCTGACGGGGCGGCCGGTGTGTCGGGCCATCCTGCTGACCTCTGTGGTGATGATGATGGTGCTGCTAACGGGAATCCTCATCATCCTCCTCAACAACAAACCGTGAGTGGCTGAACAAGGAGCAGTGAACTTTATTCTGCTTAAGTCTCAGACGATCCCTCGGTTCTGTTTCACTTCATGAAACACTGATGTTGGAGCTGAAGAAGGAACGGATCAAACTGTCATTTATCCCAGAACAGAACATGAGACCTGTTCAGCAGAACGGAGGACAGAGGTGAGAAATGAAGAGGCGGAGCCTGTAGAAACACATGTGTATAATATATTAACAGTTGGTTCAGTTACACATTAACCTGCTTTCACTTTCGTGTTCATGCACCCATCCTGCCCCCCCCCCCCCTGTAATGCTGTAGGACTCATGCAAATGAGCACAGCTCTGTGGGTTTGATTCTATCTGATCTGTTCCAACACAGTCGGTGTGTTTGCAGGTTTAGTTCAGGAAAAAAAACATTCTCCACTGTGGACACGGTTCTGTACTGAGACGCCTCACAGCGCGGGTCGTTTTGGTGAAGTGACCCTTTAAAAGAAGAAAAACAACTGAACTGAACATCAGATCAACAAAAGCAAAATGTTTCCATTTAAAAACCTCGTCCATGAAAAACATTTTATTCCAAACTGTCAGAGTTTTATGACGTTTTTAGCTTCTGGCTTTTTACTGTGCTTTGTTAAATAAAACTTTTATGTATTTATCAAACAGTTTTATCCAAATCTGCACAGTCGTCACGTTTCATGTTCGTCTCATGTTAAACTTAAATAAATTCCTTATTAAATTATGTTTGTCAAGTTTATCAGAACTGGGTCGTTTGGATTTAGTTAGAAATAATGACATGAGGTTAGAAACCAACTAATGCTGCAGCGACGTAGGAGCAGAAATAACCTGAGCTTCAGTAAATGAGAAAGGAAACAACAGGTGTAAAAATGTTTTAGAGTTCTCAGTTCACAGGATTAAGCGTCTTCAGAGCATCAGTTTGTTTTCCTTTAGTGTCGCACCTTCAGGCAGCAGGTGGCGCTGCAGCGTCAGGGAGCGCAGTGAGGTGTAGAATAACATACTGTGAGTTATTTAACAGAGTTTAAATTTAGAGAAACACGGGTAAATAAACAGAAGAAACAGTTTCTACATGAGAGCAGTGACCAGGGCGTTGTCATGGAAACGACCTGGTTGGAGGATGTGGACAGACTTCAGATTAGTTAATTCAAGCTCAGGGTTTGAATGTGAAGTCAGACCACACTTGTGTCTTTGAGCTGCATCGTAGCTGATGGACGACTGAAGGAGGCGGAACTTAAAGGATCATTCCACTTTATTTGTATTGAGCATGAATCACTGAACATTCATGTCTCCGTGTCTCGGTCTGATTTTATCCGATCGAATCACTTTTCATTGACTTTCTGTGAATGAAGACGAGTCTCCTGCAGCTTCCTGCTTAGCTGCACTTCGTTTCCTCACTGAACCCAGAGATGGTTTTCATCATCCTGCTGTGTCAGTGAAACGGCAGCGGGAGAAATATCTGTGTGTGTGTGTGTGTGTGTGGACCACCTTAACAACTCACTGAAAGTTAAACAAGCCTGCCGCCCCCCCACCCTCAACAGGACAGACAGGAGTGTGTGTCCCGAGCCGAGTCAGGGGTCCGTGCAGCAGCTCTGTGTTTGTAGTCTAGTGTGTCGCGGTGGAAAATAAATCCTCCGTCCTCTGACCCCCGAGAAAGGAACCGGCGCCAGAACCCGGAGTCTGACACAGTTTGTCACTGAATGAAACTTTGTCCGTCTGTAATCAGGTTGTGTAACGAGACGCACAGAGGACATCTGAGCTGAGATTATTCTTCTCAACCTCGTCTCCTCGTTTTCCATGAGGAGGAGGAGGAGGAGGAGGAGGAGCTGTTCTTCAGCCTCCGTGTGGCTGTAAAGCTGCTCCTCTTCCTCACAGAGCGAGATTCATGTTGTTGTCCTGGGGACACTCGGAGGACAGAGGAGGGTCTCTGAAGTTCACTGTCCTCATTCAGATCTGTCCAGAACGAACACAGACGCACTTTGTTTGTTGACTGTTGTGGAACATCCACATTGTCTCATGATGCTCTGCCAGTTTCCCAGGATTCAGTTCTGTGTGGGGGCGTCGGCTGCGGATCAGAGACTCCTCCCATCACGACCTCACGCTTTGTAATAACTGTCCACTTCATGCTGTGTGACCTGACAGTCGCACTCGTCATCACCAACTTTATTCTGTGAGTTACAACTTTAAAAAGAAGTGTGTGTGTGTGCGTGTGCGTGTGCGTGTGCGTGTGTGTGCGTGTGTGTGTGTGAGAGATGTAACAGTTCATGAGTCCAGAACTTGTGTAAGAAGTGAGTGTTTTGAGTTTTGTCAAAGAGGAAGTTGGAGCCAGTCTGGAATGTCCAGCTGACAGTGTGTGTGACACACACACACACACACACACACACACACACACACACACACACCAGCGAGGACCCCGCTCCTCTCGTGACCTCACTTCTTCTCTTTACAGAATTCTAATTTCTTACTTTCAACTTTCTGAATCTCTAAGAATTATAATAAATAATAAGTTGTTGATTGAGTCACAGTAATTATGTCCTGATGTAAACACACAGTCAGCAGGAAGTCACAGTTTTTATTGTGGAGCAGATGGACGTGACGGAGCGGCTTCACCTGGATTCAGTCTGTCTGCAGCGGGTGGAGGATCCTGCCTCCCGATCATCCTGCTGAGGAGCAGACCGGGCGTCTCCTGCCTGCAGACCTTCCTGAGGGACGGACACAGGGTCTGTCAGTGCTTCAGGTTCTTCCTCACAGACATGAAGCATCAGAGGAAACCGTGGAAACAAACCTGTCGTGAGGCAGCTGGGAGCTGGACTGGACCGGTTTCAGTTTCCATGTGGGTCGTGGCAGCCTGTAGCGAGCCAAAGGGTCCGCGGAGACGTCCTGTGTCTCTGCTCTGTGGAGACAGACAGCAGGTGTGTGTATGTGTGTGATATTGAACCCAGGAGGCGGTTTCAGTACCTGTCTGGTTTGTGGACAGGGCTCTGTGGGTTCTGTCCTCCACGGCTCTCCTCAGCTGTTCCCTCGGGGACGTTTGTCTCCAGGATCTTCAGTGCGTCCTGCAGACAGAGAACGAGGATCCTCAGTGACAACAGGCTGATGCAGATCAGTGTTACTGAGAGTCCGATCTGCAGGACCTGGACCAGCCGTCCTCGCGCTCCTGGTCCCGTCAGTGAGCATCTGAGGAGGACGGCTGCCTCCTGCAGGTCGTCCTGCAGCTTCCTCGTCCTCCTGGTCTCGCTCTGAAGCTCGGCTCTGGCCTGAGCTGCTTCCGCTGTTTTCTGGTTGCACTCGTCAGACCAGGAGTCAAAGACCCGTCTGAAACACACGAGAGAAACCGAGCCGCGGTCAAAACCTGCCTCTGGACTCTAAATAACAAAGTTCTAACCTCAGACTCTGTTCCTCCTCCTGCAGACGCTTCTTCGTGACGTTACAGTCCTCCTGCTCCTCCTCCAGCTGCTGGAGCGTCCCGGTCAGCTCCTCCACCTCCTGCAGGAGACGGTTAGAGTCTGAGTGTGTGGCTGCAGGTCGCCGGGGGTGATGTGTGTAACTCACGCTCCTGGAGTTGAGCAGGTCCCCGTCGGCTGCGCTCCTGCTGCGTCTCGTTTGGTTCGTCTCGTAGCTCAGAGCCGACGCTGTGTTCTGCAGCTCTTTCTTCTGCTCCCACAGCGTCATGGTCTCCGTCAGCAGCACCTGGATCCTCTGCAGCTGCTCGTCGTTCTGCGCCTGCTGCTCCTGCACAGACTGTTCCGTGTCCCTCCTCATGCTGTCCGTCCTTGTCCTCTGAATCTCGTCCCTTAGCCTGTCGTTGGAGGACGGTGGACAATTGAGATCATCCTAAGTCTCTGAACGTGGGTTTGACTCCACCTACCTTCTTTTCTCCTGCATAGCCTCCGTCTCCGCTCTCAGCACAGCAGCTTTGTGCTGCTTCTGCTGATGGAGCAGCTGCTTCTCCAGAGACTCTGCAGACGGCTGCTGCTGCAGCAGCTCCATCAGCTGCTCCTTCTGCTCCTGCTGCTCCTTCAGTTTAGCCGCTGACGGAGAAAAGCGAACACGTCTGAACCTTCACGTGTGTTTCAGAGCATCATGACTCTTTATTCTGAGCGTTTGTCCTCTGTCTCACCCTGTCCCACCATCACCGTGTTCAGCTCATCCACCTGCTCCTGTGCCTCCTGCAGCTGCTCCGTGTGCAGCAGCTTCAGAGCCTCCGTGTCCCGTTCAGCTGCCTGCTGCAGCTTCTCCAGCTCCTCCAGCAGCTCCTCCGCCTCCTGGTCTCTGGCAGCCACAGAGTGTTGGAGGAACTCCGTGACGTCCTGCGTCTCCTGCTGCAGCGCTCTGCACAGAGAGACAAAGTCCTGCTTCTGTTTCTTCAGCTCGTCACATGTGAGCTGACACCTGCAGGACAAGCAGGACACGAGGCGTTCAGGGCCTTTAAACTTCACCGCTAACATTATTAATCCTAATGAAAATATACGTTTTTCATTTTAAATGTTCTTATATATTTGTGTGGAGATACGGCACAGCACAATTCGATGCTAATGCTAACGCAGCTAACACGCTGTTAACACACGTCTACGTTTATCTGGAGTTAAATTAACTATTCATCCATCTAAAGGTCGTTACCTCTCCAGCTTCTCGTCCAACCATCTAATCTGAGCCACATACAGCGTTTTCTCTTTGTCCCCCATGGTCCTGGTTTCCCCCATGGTCCTGGTTTCCCCCATGGTCCTGGTTTCCCCCATGGTCCTGGTTTCCCCCATAGTCCTGGTTTCCTCTCTCTCCTGACAGAGTTTTGGTTTTATAATTTTCTCTCCACCCTTTTAAACAGGCAGC
>JAUMHF010000025.1:7421606-7470932 GCA_032359275.1 Microctenopoma steveboyesi
CCATAGTCCTGGTTTCCTCTCTCTCCTGACAGAGTTTTGGTTTTATAATTTTCTCTCCACCCTTTTAAACAGGCAGCACAAAAAACACAGTTCAGAAAAAAACACAATGTTACTATGGAACGATGCGTTTAGGGACAGCTCGTAAAATTCTCATGTTAGCATTATTATTATTATTATTAATATAGACACAGACAGTGTGTGTGGGTCAGACGATGTACAGACAGACAGTTGGGTTCTGTTGGGTCATCGTTATTATTCCGGACAACAGTCAATCACTCCACTCTGTGTCTCCGCCCCTTAAGTAACGAGCTGTCAACAGCTGTTTCTCCACCCAAACAGGACGATGTTACACGAAGATGAAGATGTTTTAAACACAATCAGTCAGCAGATAGTTGTGTGGCCCGAGGACACACACACACACACACAGCTCTATTTATACCTGCACATACAAAGAGAGGAGGATACCAAACCAGAATGTTTCTCTAATTACTGCGTTTAGCCTCACACACACACACACACACACTGTACCGTTGTGTTGTGATGCGTTTCATTTATTTTTGTACCTGTCATTAAGTGGTTGCTCGTCGGATCCGCCCGACACCAGAAACTAATAAACAGCCGCTGCAGTTTCTCACTGGTGAAACAAACGGACGGTTTCATCCGTTTAGCAGCTGAACATTGATATGAAATATGTGTTTCCATCACTTTCTGATCCGATTATTAAACCATGTAACTGGAACAGTAGAAATGTTTGCTGGTGACGTTCCTCTGCACATTTATGTAAATGTCTTTATTCTGGTTCTGCTCGTTCACTGTGTTTCTATCAGAGGAAGTGTAGTGGAGAAGAACCAACCTGTAAAAATGGACAAGTAAAACCTAAATGATTTGAGTAAATTGAACTTAACTCAGTTTAATTCATCCAGACAAATAGAACAAATGAAATGTTTTGAGTTGCTTTAACTGTTAGTTGGATAAACTGAGTTAAGTTCAGTTTACTTTACAGTTTACTGCTTTTTTTTAAGTGATGACGTCAACAATCTTTTCTGTTGCTGTTTCATATTTACTATATTTACCAGTATGTATTTTCCACCGTCTTCTTTGTTTTGCTGTGACTTCAAGTCCTAATTTAAAACCTCTTTTTTCCTGTTTGACCTGAAAACAACCCGTATCTGTTGACTATGGAACACACGTGGGTCAGATCAGTTTAGTTTGGGTCAGAACTCTCCACGAGCTGTGAGATGGTTCAGACCTCTGACTTTTTCCAAATGTTTCTTTCATTCAAATTTAATTTAAAATGAGAAAATAAAAAAACATTTTTCTCCATTAATGTATA
This sequence comes from Microctenopoma steveboyesi, assembly GCA_032359275.1. Taxonomy (NCBI): domain Eukaryota; kingdom Metazoa; phylum Chordata; class Actinopteri; order Anabantiformes; family Anabantidae; genus Microctenopoma; species Microctenopoma steveboyesi. The sequence continues at coordinate 7,422,940 of JAUMHF010000025.1, forward strand.
GAAATAATAGAAAAATCATTCACCTAAAAACATTAAACACAGTGAAAGAGCCTGAAACGTTGTTCCTCAGATACGACCCAGCGCGTTCCTGTGGAGCAGAACTGGACCTTCGTGTTCACAGTTACAATGAGACGCGGTGGTTCTGGTTCAGTTCAGGTGTAGAAAGAACCAGCTGAGGTTCAGGTGTAAAACACGATCTGTGCTGAGGTCAGAGCGTGTTTCCATTCATCCACCCTGACCTCCACCCACTGCACACATCGTGCTACATCACCTGATGCTGCTGGTGTCGCGGTCTCTAACGATGAACTTTAGTGACTCGGGGTCATTTGGTTCTGGGAGGACGGAGAGGACGGAGATTTCGGGTCGAGCTGAATAAAGGTCTTTACAAAACGCTGATATAAAAATAATCTGACTCTGCTTCTAACATTCAGCAACAACCTGAATGAGACTTGAACCTGTGTGACGATGCCTTCAGGTGCAGCGTGTCATTTGCATAGCTGAGGTTTGAGCTATGTGGTGCCCTGCACCACACCTACACCACCACCACCCACAAATATTCCGCCTCGAGCCAGTGTACTGTACCTCGTCTGTTTTTACCTCCTTTTCTCGCCCGAGAGCACGAGGCCTTCAAAACACAAGTAATGTGCTGGTTGCACGAGAAGCGAGAGGAAAGTGTTTCCTCAGCAGGAAAGGATTAAACGGAGGCGACGTGAGGGTGTGGAGGCAGGCGAGACAGAAACTCCCCAAAATAAGTTTTCAATTAAGCGCTCAGCTCATCTGTGTGTTTCCATGGAATCAGCTGCGCGTATCAACGGTACACGAAGACCTCACAGCAGGAGGCAGAGGATGTGTTCACGCACATGCCGGGAAACACAAACACCAGTGGAGGAGAAGCTACAGTAACAGAACATGAGCTGCTGCACGCCTCCGGCTGCAGGTGAAGCAGGCACACACTGTATATCATCTGTTTGTTTCCCCGTCGTCATGGCGCCCAGCCATCCTCCCGCAGCACAGAAAATACCTCTGTAGTTTTTAGCTATTCAGTCGTGTCTCATCTGGTCAGTCACCATCTGACAAACACACAGAAACAGAAGAAGAACTTTAACTGTTTGCAGCAGCTCATGAAGTCACCGCGAACACGCCCAGAACAGAATCAGCTTTATTTTAGCAGCTTCTGGTCATTTCTAGCTTCTCTAGGATAGAACAGACATGAAAAAACAATAAATTACAGACAAATTATAACAAGCCAGAAAGACAAGACAGTGTGTGTGTGTGTATGTGTGTGTGCGTGTGTGTGGGTGTGTGTGTGGGTGTGTGCGTGTGCGTGTGTGGGTGTGAGTATGTGTGTGTGTGTGGGTGTGAGTGTGTGTGTGTGCGTGTGCGTATGCGTGTGCGTGTGCGTGTGTGTGCTTGTGCGTGTGTGTGTGTGTGTGTGTGCTGAGTTTAGTGCAGTTTGTGTCCATATAGCAGCAGCAGTCAGTTGTTTATTAGTGACATTGCCTGTGGTGCAGAGGGAACCACACGGGTCAGGTTCTGACACGTGCACACGTCCAGCTGCCGTTTAACCAGAGATAAGAACTCTTTCCTCACGTCCACCCGGCAGGAACAGCCGTCATTAGATGTTCACATCGTTTAACGTCACAGTGACCTGAATGAAACCCGCTTTTATCTGCGATGTTTATTGTCGGCGAGTAGAACCTGTGCTGTCGTACGTCAGCGTATTGTGTCTGTGCAGCAGGGAGATCCTTCTGAAACCACACCGCTCTGTGTCCTGGTCACAAACACACACAATGCCGTGACACAGATGGTCGTCTCAGGTGTCGGGTGCAGCGTGGACTGAGCTGTGAATCACTGCTCTACGACGTTCACTGTGACTTTACAGTCCCTCCTATAAACTCTTCACAGGGAGCACGTCAGGGATCAGATTCTTCCTTGTCCTTCACTCTTCATTATTTGTACTCGTGTAAAAAGGTGATTGTTGACCAGGTTCACCTGGACAGGTGTCGGGTTTCTCTTTGAACAGGGTTAGGAAACCAGCTGAACGGAAAGGGCGAGGTTTCTGCTTCAGTTTCTGAAGAAGCATTTCATGTTTCAGCACAATAAGACACAGGCCTCAGAGTCCGGAAACGTCCTCCTGGGTTTTCCACCTGGGAGGGGGTGAGGACTTTGGGGGAAAATTCCTGCCCAATAGCAGGATTTAATTTGTGTGTGTTCATAGGTGCAGCAGAGCAGGAAATCAGTGTGTCAGAGCGGATGATCACCGGCATCTCTGTCGCAACATGAAGAAAGTGAAGGAATGTCGGAGGCCAGCTGAGGTGAGACAAACATCTAACGGTCTCCTGTTTCCAGGATGTTTCTCCTCGCCCTGCTGCTGCGATGCTGCTGTTTGCACAGACACGGTTGGTTCGTACGCGCTGAGAGGAGAAGGCTCGGCCTCGGCTGCAGGAAGACACGTTGCAGCACGAAGTCACATTTATCACACCTTCATAAGGCAGACAACTATTTGGCCGAGCCGGGATCGCGCCGGCTAACACCCTGCTCAAAGAGCCCGTCTGCAGGAAGATTCCACTTTCATTCACGCTGTGGTTTCCACATGATTCCTGCTGGTAAAACCAATTATTTTTTATTGAGAAATTACATTTCAGGTTGATGATTTCATCCACCGAGGAGGCGTGTCCTCCGCCCACTGCATGGAGTCACGACTAAATGAAGACGCAGGGTCACGTTGGGTTTAATGAGAAAGTCAATGATTCAGATTTAGAGGATCAGGCCTGATAAAACCTCCGAGCGGGAAAAGAAAGTTAGATTCCAGTAAAGACACGTTAACCTGGCTCACTGAGACCAGGGGACACTTATTGGGACCTGAGGGGACACAGCAGGGACAGAGACGTCCGCCCCCTCTGGATCCAGGCCTGGGAGGAGAAACGCAGCAGCGTCAGGCTGCCGCGTCTTTTGCTTCTTAACGTTCACGTGCAAACACACGTTCAATCCAACAAATCACTTTTCATCTTCTGTTCATTTTCCGTGTCGTTACTCGTTTTGCTTCTCGGACCGCTGAGCCGTGTCCCCTGTGAACTCGTGGACACAGTCCAGCATCCGGTTTGTGGCTGCTGTTCTATTCTCATCTTCGTCTTCTTCTAACTCGAGGACGAGCTGTCACACGTGAGAGACACGTCTGGACTCTGTGCTTCAGCTCACAGGTTAAAAAATCGTGACTAAAGTCTGAACCTCGTTCGTTTCTCTGCACAGATCGAACCTGAATCCAGTCGAGTTTACACAGTTTCTCACCAACAGCTGAGTCGGTGTGTGTTTGTGTCACCGAGGATGTTTCTCTCCTCTTTTCTCTCCTCCTCACGCTATGGTTTCTACTCCTCTGCTTCTTGTTCCTGGTGTTGCTCCAGCAGGCTGCGGGTGAAGCGGGTGATGTGCTTGCGTGCTCGGGTGCAGGCCGCTGGAGCCGCGGTGCGGCGTCGACGGTGTCGACTTTCAGCGCCTCGCACGCAGCAGTAATGACTGTAATGTAATAATGACACAGGCGGCGCTGCGCGTTGCGTGCAGAGCGGTGATGCAGGGAGGTGATCAAAGCTGCTCCAACACATTCCTGCAGCTACAGCGAGAGTTTCTGTGGTCGGAGCCTGAGGAGAGACGAGGAAAAGAAAACGACCTGCTGCACGGAGGAGGCCTGCTCACACACACATCCTGCTCAGAGCGCCGCCTCCGTGACCTCACACGACCTCTGGGTCCAGTCTGCAGCGTGTTCAGTGAGGTTCATGGTCTGTGTCCAACACATCATCTACTGTCTTCACCTCAGGTGATCTGAATCCATTACCTGATGTCCACAGTCCAAAACCTTCGACTCGTTCAATCAGGAAACCAACTAATCAACAAACCTCCAGCTGCTGGTGAGCAGGCAGAAAACCACACGTCTGCAGGAGACAGGGTGGGACCAGAGGACCAGAGGACCAGAGGACCAGAGGACCATCCTGTCTCCTGAAAGTGGGACTGCATGAGACTCAGCGTGGTCGGTGATGAAGGTGGTGAACAGCTCCTCTGATTCTTCACGACCTTCTGCTCATCACTCTGCTGTGCAGCTCCAGCAGCACGTTGCCGTGACGATGAGAAACCGAGCCTGTGGTGCAACACGATGCAAACCCAACAAAGAGGTGGAGGACTTCCACCGGGGGGGACAAGCAGTTTGCGTGCAGCTAAAAATAATTTGAACTCACACCAGGAGGAATTCCAGATGTGGGCGGAGCCTGTGCGGCCGCAGGCAGCGTGACAACACCTACTCTGCACATATTTAAACAGGAGCTGAGCGAGAACCAGATTGTTGATGGAGACAAACATCTGAGGAAGAAAACACAAGACTGAGCGTGAAAGAGATCGGGTCAGAGACAGAACAAGCAGCAAACAGAACCAGCAGGATCCAGTCTGACCATGGACTCGTCCTCCTCCTGCAGCACGTTCACCACCTGCACACCCTCCTCTCTCCTGCATCCGACGTATCCCCGGTTCCGTCGCCCCCGCCGGGTCCTGTTCCCGGCCTCTCAGAGGATAAGGCCCCCGCTGAAGGAGGCCCCAGACCGGGCCCGGCGCTGGCTGCTGCTCTTCTCCGCTCTGGTCCTGCTGCAGATTTACAGCGAGGAGACAAACAGCTGCACAGGTCAGTGTCCAGGGGATGTGGGACGGACAGCAGCAGCAGAACCACGAGGAACCACTCGACCCGTCTGACTGTTCACATGATTCAGTGTGAAAACTAACTCTCCTCTGTGCCTGCAGATCCACAGCAGAGTCAGAACCCGGACCCGGCAGCACGTCAGCACCAGGACGGGGACGGGAGCCTGAGGAGGGACGAGCCCTCGAGGGTCCGGTCTGTGGGTTCGGGTCCAGAGAATCAGCAGGAGTGTGTGGTGGCCTGATGCAGACTGACGGTGAAGATGGCGCCAGAGTCCATCAGAACTCTTCCCCACTGGTTCTGTTTGAACAGAAATGAAGGCTGAGACCAACGTGTTGTTTCCCTCTGGACCCGACAGAGAAAGTTCTACACAACATTTCATTTTCATAACATTTTAATATTATTAATAATTTTTATCTTGTGTTATAAAATACAAAAAATAAAATCTAATAAACCAGCCAGTGTGTGTGTGTGTGTGTGTGTGCTGCACACAGATTTTTAGTTTTTACTGATGTAAAAACTTTTTTCACCACTTGTGTGCAGGAAACACTCAGAGTCTCTGGTTTAACCTGCTCATCGCTCTGACAGGTGAACGACGCGGTGTCGCGTGTGTGTGTGTGTGTGGGGGGGGTGATCCCACCTTCTCCTGATCCTCTGGTTGCATGAAAGACAACCTGATGACGGATCAGCTGACTGGAGGACGTTCCTCCTCCGGGAGAAGTGATGTCAGCCTGGATGTGTAATATACTGCTGGTTTAAACATCACGTCACCACAGAGGAAGACGGCGGCTGAAGCACTGACCCTATAAGGAAACCTCTGAGAGTAACGGGGGTTCGGTCTCCTGGCTTTAGGCTCTGTGCATGCAATGCATTGTGGGAGAGAGTGTGTTCAGGTGTTTACCAAAGTAAGACAGACGTGGAGACGTAGGTTCAGAGTTATCACCTCGGGTCCGGTCAGCACCAGCCTGGAGGCAGAAGAAGAGACAGGTTGGGATGTGACCTTTCTCTGAAACAAAGACTTACGCATGTGTGTGTGTGTCTTTGTGTGTGTGTGTGTTTGTGTGTCTGTGTGTGTGTCAGAACCAGAACTGGGTTTTCTGGACACATCGTCAGATCAGCTGTTGTGTCCTGTGATGTCAGGCGGCAGCAGACATAGATTCTCACACAGAGGAAGCTGAAATGTTTCCGTGTTAGATCCTCTAACAGGAGGAGGAGACTCACTCTGACCTGTTTAATAAAGATACTTTCATGTCGCCTTCTCCTTGTTGTGGGCTCTTATTTTGAAAGGCAGTGTTTCTATTTCATCCATTTGATTCACACACTGTCATGTTTCAGATTAGATCATGTGTCTGATCAAACAAAGGAGCTTCAGGGGATTTAAGGTCGATGGCGACAGGGGGCGGAGCTTAAAGTCATCCAACAGAAATACTCTGGAAACCTTTTCTTATTGTGTTTGTTCTGTGAGCAGCAGGGACGCGAAGAATCCAGTCAAACCTCTGCACTTCTGATGAAGTATGAGTTTCATCATCACTGCATCTTTGGACCTGACTCACGCTCAGACAACTTCTTCAACCAAACCGTAGATCCGCCGTCTGTCAGTTTCCCTCCTTCCTCAGAACAGCTGCAGAGCTGCCGTCACCCAGTCATCGTGTGTTCAGAGCATGAAAGGCGACCACACTGTGATATCTGGGATCAGCTGTAACAAAGCCCCATGTGTTGGCTCCTCATCACTTTGAACTGTGATGAAGGAAACTGTGGTTTGTGGTTAAAGTTCATTTTTCCTCCTCCACCCACCTCCACCCTGCGTGTTTCCGTCTCACAGCTCTGCGGGTTTTTACAGCGGGACGTGGGGTATTCCAGAATCACTTCCTGCTGGTTCTATCTGATGCGTGGCCGAGTCAGATCAGGGCTTGTTAGTGGAGACGAGACAGCAGAGAGACTCAGCAGATCCAGACGAGCTCCATCAGGAACCCCGACCCGGACTCTGTCCAGCTGCCAGTTTGACTCAGTCAGGACGTCCCAGAATCTCTTGGTTTTAGTTTATCTCTCTGGTTCTGTGGAAGCTGTTCATCGTGGTGTTTCACATTTATCCGTCAGGTCACAGGAAGCCTGAACGTGGACGCTTCCTTCAGCTTCTGTGTTTATGTCTCTCTAAATATTAGTTTCTCAAACGGGCTGAATGTTCATTCAGCAGAGAAAGCCTGTGTTTAATGTGGGAACAGAAGCTGGTGTGGATCATGACTTCACCATGAATGTGCATCATCAGGTTCTCCTCTGTTCCTCCTGCACATCTCCATCCAGCCACCTGCTCGTTATCCTGGAGCCGGTCAGAGCTCGGAGCAGGAGAGAGGACGGCACCAGAGCACCAGCCGCTCGCAGGGTGGAGGAGTCTTTAAACGTTCCTGTGTTTCCTCGTTTCCAGCTGAAGCTGGGAAACTTTTATTCTGAAAAACGTGACCAGAGCACATGATGAAAACATTCTGGGATTTTCCGCCTGTTGAGTCTGACAGTTACAGGAAAAGGAAAAAAAAGTAAAACCTCTGCGTGAGACGGAGACGACGGAGCTCAGGTCGTCCAGCAGGCAGAACTTACTCAGACACAGGAAGTCATCTGGTTGTTGGGATGAGCTGGTCAGGAGCCCCCCCCATCTGCTGGTCCAATGAGAGGGAGCTGGAAAGTGACGTAAACAAACAGTGAGAGTCTCCAAACACAGCTGTGACTCATTTTCTCTGGTGACACGTTAGATTCAAGAACAAATGAATGAATGAAAGAGGGGTGAACGGCAGCCAGAACCAGAACCATCAGAACCATCGAGGAACCGACACGTGACCTGGATGTGGTTCAAGCTGCCCCCTCGCCGCCACGCCGTCCTGCACGTAGCCCTGTTAGCGCGGCTGAGAGGCTGCTTTGATCAGGTCGTTAACGATGGCTGCGTGTGTGTTTCAGCGCGTGTGTGTGTGTGTGTGTGTGTGTGTGCGCGCTCATTAAGCTGCTGGCTGGACCTGCCCACGACTCTTCGCTCCACTGGACCAGACACAAAAACAGAGACATGAACCAGAGCTGGAAATGATTCCTGCTCTTACAGTAAGTGTGGAAAAGCCAAGTGGAGCATCAGTATTTACACAAAGTGGGAGCTCGGAATTCCACCCGGACGGAGCTCGGTCAGGAATAAACCACACGCAGAAACGAGGCGTGATGAAAATGAAAACGGTTTACGTTACAGTCAGAGAGAAAAAGTGTCCAGACGCGACAAATCACAGCGCGTGCAGTGATGACTGTGACTCAACCCGTCCAGAAGCACACACACACACACACACACACACACTCACACACGCACACACACACACACACACACACCCACACACACCCACACACACACACACACACACACACACACACACACACACACACACACACACACACTATGCTCTCCTGTTTCTACAGAGCCCTGTGATTATTCACTTTTTCAGTTTGACTAATTCGTATTTGAATAGACTTTTATAATGCAAGCTGTGTGGAAATAAAATGGTGTGGCACGTGAATGCTTGATGATCTATTCTGTTTCACACTGTGCTCATTTAAATTCCAATAACGTAAATGAAAAATAAATACATTCCTAGTATTCCTCAAATATCCATCTTACCTGGCTACAGCCTGAGCCTCGGGGTAACGCCCCAGCAAGGCTAAACATTCAGCTTTCAGTATTTTGAACTTGTGACAGGCAGAGGCAGAGTCCAAGGCACGGTCCATGCAAAAGACAACCTTTAGACAACCACAATCTGTTACTAGTCACATAAAACACAAATGACACAATAATGTAACTATAGCTAGTTGTCTAGTATCTTACCATCCTGAAGTCTCGCTTCTCAAAGCCAATCTCTGCCATTCTTTCATATTCAAGGATGGATTCTGTATTCTTCACCTGCCAAAGGAATTTGTGGCATTCGGGGACAAGAAAGACCTCTTGTAGTTAACTCCATTGTCTTGCAGATATTACTGGTTTCTTTTAAGTGCCATGTTTACTAAACATAAAAATTGTATCAATGCACACAGCAGTAGAACTTTTGGAACAGCCTCAGACTTGTATCCTGGTTTGTTTGCTGGTGATCGTCGGTAATTATAAAAAGATCTCCTCAGAAATTGCTCAGTCTTTAGCACTAGCAAACCAAAGCTTATCTTACAGTGTACAATCATGTCCAAGTTGTCAGGTCATGCTCTGTGACACCGAGGCAAACTCACCTCCTGCTGGGCCTGGCCGTTATCTGGCTCCAGCTCAAGAACCCTCTGGAAACAGCGGCTGGCAGCCATAGCATTGCCAAGTGACAGGTGGCATTTGCCCTCTCGCAGATGGCCCTGCATGTATAACAATAGTAATTCATAGACATAACTGATAATGTCAGTAAGTTCCTACCACTGTTAGAGTCGGTTGGGCATTGTTATACTAAATTGAAAAAATCCTAAAAAAACATACTGAAAACTCTTGATGAAAATATAAATACAAGCAAAACAATGAAGTGGACCGCTCTAATAGAATAAAACTTACCTTCACAAAAGTATTATCTAGTCGCACTGCTTGCTGTGAATCCTCCAAAGCCTCTCTATACCGACAAAGCATCATTAGTGTGGCCGCCCGGTTTCCATAGTAACTTGCATTCTTTGGACACATGTCTGTATAAAAAAGTTGGGAGATGTTAATACAAGATGCCGATATATCTTCTAACATCAGGAAGATAAAAACATATTGCATGAGAATAATTACCAATGGCCTTGGTGTAATAATTGAATGCTTCTGCATAATCCTTCTTTACGTAAAAGGCATTGCCTTGCTCTTTGAAGCCCTCTGCTTCCCTGTGTAAAGTGAGGAAAATGGACAGACAGTGAAGACCGGTTTTATCTGCAAACATTTTTCTTCAAACGTTTATTCTAAGTATACCATTTAAAACCATGTGTCTGGAGTGGAGAGCATGTTAAGGATGGTGAGTGAGTGTAAACGTTTACTGAACATACAAAGAGCCATGCCAACACGGGAAAGGTGTCAGCTCCAATCAAGCACATAGCTATTTTGTGCAGCTGAGGAAGGGAGGTACAGCAGAGCCAGGAACATATGACACCATCCTGTGGGCCACAGCCATTACTTTTTTTGGAAGCCCTCTCGTGTTCTATTACATCACGACCACAGTGAGTGAATGGTGTCATTAACAAGTTAGCTATTCTGGAAAAATCTCAATCATGTCCAAACACAATTTTCACTTTCCACAAGTAAGCTTTCAGTTCTGACAAATAGCTTGGTGGCCAATGTACATTCACGTGCATATTGTGCAGAATACGTTTGACTACGACCCTGAACCGACAAGACGAGATAAGAGTGTATGGCAACCAAGCTAACGTCAAACGGGACCAGATTTAGCTAAGCGGTTAACGGCAGCACGCAGGTTAGCCCACAGCTCATAGTGCGACAAGTATAATAACATGACAGAGACCTTTGATTGCAGACATCAGTGGGAGACTTCGTTTTAAATGTATCTCTGCTGTTGACAACATAACCTTAATTTATCATACCTTTCTAATTCTTCGTCACTGAGCAGGTCCGCGTCAGGGTCCATGTTCATAGCATCACAGTTATCCGTCGCCATTTTGCCGTGACTGAGAAGGGGCGGGGCCACATAATGCAGTCGTTACGTCGAGTGTAAACAGGAAGCAGTCTGTTAGCCGAGAAAACAGGTTGTTTGTGAGTAAAGCTTGTTCTTATAGCAAATACAATTCTGCCAGCAGACGACCAATAGCTGTGAATTTGTTTTTTAAGAGATTAGGTTTACTGGGGTTAGTCAGTTTCAGAAAAGATAAGCGGAAGTTGTATGTGATATCGTTGCTCTGTATCTCCCAAGAAGCTAGTGCTAATCTGAGCTATTCATTAGGTACTTTAGACGTTAGCTTCATCAGTTAGCTAGTTTTATATTTAAATACATGAGCCCGACTGACGAACATTATTTTCTGTCTTAATTAGCTAACTGTCTGTTTGTTCAGTACATTGCGGCGAATGCGTGTAACACATTTAGCAAAATTGTGCAGTGAGAAAATAAATAATACATGAATATGCTCCATCTCTTCTCCGGCAAACAGGTTGTCTATCCCAAGAGAGTCATGGGCAAAAGCTGTAAAGTGGTGGTTTGTGGCCAAAGTGCAGTTGGCAAAACTGCTGTATTAGAACAACTACTGTATGCAAACCATGTCGCAGGTATACATTTTCCATTTATTCCCTCAGTCGTAAAAATAACAATGCTTGTATTTGCTGAATTTCTGGGTATGTTGTAGATTCTTCCAAAAGTCAATCAAAATGTTGTTTGATTCTATCATACAGTGGGGCAAAGAAATATTTGGCAGCCACTGTGCAAATTGAGGAGCTGCAGGATTTTAATACACAACGGCGTAACCTTTGTTATTGTGGTTGACCAGTTCCCCCTCATGTAGTTCTGGTCTGTTTCCTCATCGTTCTCAAAATCATTTGTACCCCACGAGGTGAAATCTTCCATGGAGCCCCAAATCGAGAGAGATTGTCAGTGATCATGTATTTTTTTCCATTTTCTAATATTTGCTTTGACAGTTGATCTCTTCTCACCAAGCCGCTTGCCTATTGTGGATTGGCTCATCCTAGTCTTGTGCAGGTGTACACACTAGTCCCAGGTGTCCTTAGACAGTTTTCTGGTCTTGGTCATATAGGAGGCTGGAGTCTTACAGTTTGGAGTTGTGGACAGGTGTCTTTTAGACGGATAACGAGTTGAAAGAGGTGCCATTAATACAGGTAACGAGTGGAGGATAGAAGAGCTTCTTAAAGAAGAAGTAACAGGTCTGTGAGGGCCAGAATTTTTGCATGTTTGTAGATGCTAAATACTTATTTTTTGCACTATTACACAAATAAATTTTTTAAAAATCATACAATGTGATTTCCGGAATTTATTTTTACATTGTGTCTCTCGTAGTTGAAGTTACCTATAATTTTAAGTAGGACAACTTGCACAATCGATGGCTGCCAAATACTTGTTTGCCCAACTGTACATAAACAGGACTGATGTACATTCTTTTCTTATGTAATTCTAGTCTGTAGTGATTAATGTATTTATTGTTTTGTTATTTGTCTCAATACATGTGCAATGTCACTGGATGTGCCTGTTTTCTTTTGCTGTTTTTAGGTTCAGAACCCATGGAGACCCTTGAAGATATCTACATTGGCTCCATAGAAACTGACCGTGGCACAAGAGAGCAGGTGCGCTTCTATGATACTCGTGGACTTCGGGATGGGATGGAGTTTCCTCGACATTACTACACCTTTGCAGATGGCTTTGTACTTGTCTACAGCATTGACAGTAAAGAGTCTTTTAAGCGAATGGAGGTGCTAAAGAAGGACATTGACCGTCACAGAGACAAAAAGGAGGTGAGGACTGAACATGTTCATTTTGCTTATTAAGATTCATGTGGTGATGTCATGATTTAATGGGTTTGATTAGTTATTTTAAGTGGATCAAGTTAGAGATCCCAAAACTGTTTTTCTCCAGATCAAGAAGGTGGACTTGCTGGGGTGTTTCAGATCATTGTTCTGCTGAATAACAATGTAATTATAACATTGTTATGTTATTGTTTAAATGATTCTGTTAATCAGAATCAGTTAAACGTGACAAAAACAAACAGGAGAAACAAAATCAAGAAGAGGACAAATACTTTATAGAATTGCAGTGAAGAACACTAGTGGGACTAGAGAGGAAGAATGTGATGATGTGTGACTAATCTGATATTTGAAATCCACAGGTGACCATTGTTGTGCTGGGTAACAAGCAGGACAAGCAGGACGAGAGGAGAGTCGACTCTAACATGGCCCAGAACTGGGCAAAAAATGAAAAGGTTCGTCTGTGGGAGGTGTCGGTGGTAGACCGGCGCACGCTCATTGAACCTTTTGTCTACCTAGCCAGCAAAATGACCCAGCCACAGAGCAAATCCACTTTCCCTCTCAGTCGCAACAAGAATAGGGGCAGTGGGTCAACAGACAGCTAAACAACCAGAAACGGTTACTGTGTCCAAGAAGGAGGTTAGAAAAGGTGTGTTACAGGGAACCTTGTTTTGCTATAACCTCAATTTTAATATTATGAAAGTGTGGAGAATTGATGAGCAGAGTGACTGTAAAGGTGTTGTACAGTATTTAATTAGTGCTGGTGTTCAGTATAGCATGCACATTTCATTTTTTTAGTAGGATACTTGCAAGAATGAAAGCTGTTTGTCTGTCATTCCTATTTTATTGGTTTGGACTGGTTGTTGTTGAACCTGCACAGTGTAGTTCTGTGACTACTGAAATCCACAATCATCTCAGATTATACTTAAACAGAGTTTTAAAATATCATAGAAGCAGTGCTCACTTTTGAGATAAATTAGGACCTACCACACATCTACACTGGCTACTTTTTATGTGCCTGTTTCCTGCTGTACTTGTACACACATGCTGAATCAGAAACATTACTCAACTGTTGCACTGTCCGAATGCTGGTGGTAAAATGGGTGAATTGATTGAATTGTGATATTATTAATGTTCTGTTGCACAACAACTGTGCAGCTTGTTGGTCTGAAGACTTGTTACACTATATATGAGATTCACTGTTGCATGCTGTAGAGTAAGTGAATTCCATTCCTTACCATATGTGGCCTTCTGTACATGCTTTACATGTGCATGTGCATGTAAATATGAGATAAGACATCAGGCAAATGTTTTCAGGCTGAGGTGCTAGTTTGTCCTGGTTGCTCACATAAAAACACACACACACGCACACACACACACACACACACACACACACACACACACACACACACACACACACACACACACACACACACACACACACAGCCATGCATATTCGGGATGTCATGTTGACATACATTATAAAAAATGCTTTTTTTTTACTGAGCTGGGAAAAAAAGACACATTAGGCACTAATCTGTTTATTCAGGGTGCAACACAAGGTTACATATGTGCAGCTTTGAATATTGGTTTTACTGAAAAAGGCAATCTGTTGATATTTTCTTCAATATTCATGTGTTTGTACCAGAGTCTATCAACACTGTATCACATTACATATTAATATAGTGCAGTTCTGTAGGGATGTAATGAATATGAAACAGAGACCAAAAACACGACACACAGATCCACAGTCTTCTTTTGTGATCACAGGAGAAAGACTTGTGACGTTGGGGTCAATGTCTAAGAAAGTAAAAAACTAAACAAAAACCATAATGAAGTATGAACTAAACCGTGGCTCAAAATCACGGTCTACAGTCAAACTGTACTTTTGTCTTTTGTCCTTACACCCCTTGAATTTGGTGCATTCATGTTGTAATATCCCTAAAATGTGTTCACTTGATATTTCTTTGCATGTTTTGGTAAAGAAATGTTTTTTGTGCCTAATAAAATGTCATCCATTAATGTAATGGATTGTAATATTATTCATGGCCAATAGAGGTCTCTGATCTTCCGGTAAAACACTGTAGAATAAATTCCTAGGCTGTACTTTGAGATTAGATTGCTTTCCTCGTGATATACATGAAAATCTTCACGTATATACTATTCAGTTTCAACAGTCTTTCAAGAAGTGCACCTATTTGTCAATTATGTTGCATCTAATGCCAGAAATAATTCATTCATAAAGCCCAATATCACAGACAAATCTTTACTGTGTACAACACCCTCTGACCCTAGATCCTTGAATCTGAAAAGGGAGTTAATAGAAGAATAACTGGGAAGGCTTGTAACATACAGTGACATAGCCTTCTGCAGGCATGAGAATTCATGAGAGTTTGCTAGGCAATACTTGAGTTCAGTTTTTCCAATATAGTCTAGACCCATAGAATATTATCGATTAAGATTAATATAATCTGCTAGTTTGTTGGTTTATAAAGAATAAAAGCTGTACTGTCACACTCATGTTGATGACATTTTGCCCTTTGTTTAAGCACATTTTGTACAAAACCTACTGCAAAATGAACTAAATATATTGTTGGGACTGTTGTAATTTGAACTCTGCACACACACATTGTACACGTGAAGCATTCTGCACAGAAAAGCATTGTATTGCATTGGTTTCAAAATGTTTTGCTTTATATGCCTCGAAAGAAAAGCACCAATAAATACTAAGTGGTTATTTGAAGTTTGAAACTGAAACAAAGCAATAATTTAGATCAGGAAGAAGGAAAATAGTTATTGCAATAAACCACACTGAACCTTTGTGATGATAATGCACCAATAAAAACACACAAATGTGAAACGTTAATGACAAGCATAGGGGAGCACGATGCCTGTGATTGTAGTTAATGATGACTAGTGTGTCATCACGTTAACATCAGATTCACATCTCTACAGATTTCACAAACCATTCTGGAGGTGAAAGAGGAAATGATCTGCTAGTCCCACATGGCCATGTTGTCTAGAGAGGTTAATGGAAGATAATGGAAAACCTCAACTGGAACATTTATGTAATGATATTACATTCACCTTAGTTCCTTTAGGATTTTATTGAGTACCATCTCATTTCATGTTCTTTTTAATAACTAGAATTGATTCAGTGTGCAGATGTTACTTCACACAAAATGGTTCAGTTTTTCTGTCACACATTTGGGTTCATAGAGGTGTTCATTTTCTGACCTCCAGCAGGGGAGAAATTCCTGTAAGTTGTCATGTCTGTAATGTCCCACATAAAAACAGAAAGACAGGAGAAAATGCTACACACTGTGAGCCTGTCGGAGGGAGTTTATCACCAGTGCAATTTAACACTTAACATTAGACCACACTGACTTGTCACACGGCAACAAGGAGACGCCCTCATGCCACCAGTTAACAGCCTTTACACTGTTTCGTGACATCGGGGTCATGACTGCAGATTATTTTTGATCATCAAGCTCTCCCAGCCATAACACCCATTTAAAAGATGCTGCTTGTTTTTGTGAGAAGATAATAGATTTCATCCATCAAAGCATTGACCTGGTTTTCACAGTTACCATCATGAAGCGTAACAAAACAGTTTCTCACAGAAGGGAATGCATATATAGCCTAAAACAGTGCCCCCTTTATTCTTGTTGATATTGTGGATAAGTAAAGCCATAGGCATTTTGAACCATGCTGAAATTGGATCTATTATAACTTTTAGTTTGTGCTAAACATTTTGGTGTGTGTGCATTCAGTGAGTGTGTTAAATCTAACCCTATTCTATGTTATCTATCTCTCTTCCGGCAGTCTGGCACCCTCCTCAACTACCTCCCTTTGTTTGGTGGTTTGTTGCACCTTCTTACAACACTACTGTCACACTTTACGTTTACTCATCCATACGCCACTTGCATTACTGACCTTTTGCCTGACTAACACATCTCTTGGACAACAACACAATGGTGTTGTTTAACATAATTAAACAACACCATTGTTTAATTATGTTTTTTTTACGAAAAATATTGATTTATTTATCATTTTAAAATTTACTATTGTATATATATATTGTATATCTGAAAAAATATTTACATAATCACAGAGAGACCTATAACCATCAAACATTAGTATTGTTTTCCAATAGCACATCATGTTTGCTAATGGAAGTTTATTGAATTAAGAGCCTAACTGATCATTATAAAACTATTTAGC
The DNA here is from genome assembly GCA_032359275.1 of Microctenopoma steveboyesi. Lineage (NCBI taxonomy): Eukaryota > Metazoa > Chordata > Actinopteri > Anabantiformes > Anabantidae > Microctenopoma > Microctenopoma steveboyesi. The sequence continues at coordinate 7,439,277 of JAUMHF010000025.1, forward strand.
AATGATAGTAACACAGCTGATGGTAACAATATCTTCTCATGAAAAAGATGGTAAAGCCTATGTGTGCCTAAGCGTTGGACTGGTAGAGTAAACTAAAGGGAAACCTTGTTCTTAGAGAAAGAGTTGCTGATGCTCACCAGGCTGTAGGCTTAGAAATGTATTTCTAATAAGCTTGAACTCCACCAGTCAACTGTCAGGCAGATAACGTAAAATGGGAAACATTCAACACCACAGCTAACCTCTCCAGAATAGATCAAGCAACGACGGTCACAAGGTCACAGGGAACCTCAGTGTACACTCTAGGAAACTAAAGGAATCTCTTGCAGTGGATAATATCAGGAGAACTCTGACCAACAATAGTGTTCATGCTCGGGTTACAAGGAGGAAACCCCCCGGAGCATTGTCCCTGAGTTAAAATGGTTTAGGCTGGGCTACAGTTCCTCCGAGCTGAAATAAAACCATCAGCAGAAATGTATAAAATCTCTTTTCTCTTTCATCATATAAAACATAATGTAGCGACCGTATGTTTATAAAAGTTGACTCTAGAGTAAAGGCTTGATTGCTTATCTCCAGTAGGACACTAACTGTTTAACTAACTGAACAATATGACAGAGTTGCTGCTCAGCAAGGCCATCGTGTCCTCCTACGATTTCACAAACTTTAATAAGTAGCAGAGTTTCAGTGACTTTCCTTTGAATTGCATCTCAGACCCGGTGATGTGCAGTTTTAAGGGATAGAAAACAACATCACTCAATAGTCCAACTTTATTTATTAAGGGGAAAAGCTGCCCAAACCTGCCTGGCCCTATGTGAGGCCTCACTTGCCTCAGTTGAGGTCATTGTTCATGATTTAATGTTAAAGAGACTAGACAGAAATGGCATTGATGGGAGAGTTCCCAGGCCAACTGGGATCAAAAAGAACACGAAGGCTTATCTCACATTTGCCTGAAGCGCATTGATTATCCCGTAGACTTTTGAGCAAATATTCAGTGGAATGATGTTTTGGAAGGTGTGCATCTCATTATATCTATCATACAACTAACACAGCATTTCAGAAATAGAACATCCGATCAACAGTCAGCAGCAGTGATGGTCTGGGAAAGCTTTGCAGATTCAGGACCTGGACGACTTTGATTGACGGCTGTGATTGATGGAACCATGAATTCTTTGCTCTTCAAGAAACTCATGAGGGAGAATGTCTGGCCATCATTTCATGGCTTAAAGCTCAAGCACTCTTAGGTCATGCAACAGGTCAATGATCCAAAACATACCAGCAAGTCCCCCTCTAAATGACAAAAAAAAAGAAGTGTTGGACTGTCTGAGATGCTGTGACACGACACAGGTCGTTGCTCGACATCTGTCCATTGTGAGTGGATTAAAACAAGTCTGTAAAGAAGAGTGGACAAAAGAAAGAGAACTGCCAGTTATCGCAAACACACACCAAGGGTGGCACTTTCTCACAGAGGTTTTAAAAGCTTTATTCCCTTAATAAATAAAATCATTATTTAAAAACTTCATTTTGTTTTTACTTGGGTCATCTTTTTTAGTAATACTAAAAAAAAAATTATTTGTCAGAAATGTTTACAAAAATAAATAAAATCATAAAGGGGGCAAATACTTTTTCACAGCACGGTATATTGTTCTGTGAGTCCTTTGTGTGCCACAGATACTCGGAGCTCTCAGCATCTTAGTTTGTTCCAATTTCCTTTAGTCACTGTATGTATGGCTAAACACCAGTCCTGCCGTCACAAGTTGTTTCCTGAAACCGCTGGAAAATGAGTAGCTGTGGCTCTTCACATAAACAGATGCTGTGAGGATGTTGCACACTCTGGAAAAGCCAACAGATCTGCACCTGCACCTGAATCGAATATAAAATCTATACACACTTATTTAAGCCAAGCGTATCCTGACAAAGAGCTGGATACACTAGCTTAGTACAGTAATTTATATCTGCAACTGTGATGTTTTTTTTCTCTGTATGTGATGGCAATGCACCGGAAATAACCATAATTCAGTAACAGGTAAGAGTGAAAGTGTGATTTTGAGCATCTGTGCACTCATGACTCACTATTTATTCACTCGAAATCACCTGCCTGAGTTTAGTGTGTTTTCCTTTCTCCTCGTACACCCACACACATATTGTTATTGCTCAGCTATCAGTCTGGAGCAAAGAACTGCCTTCTGGGATGCTGTCCTGTTCCACTTTTGCCCATGACGCACATCCATACAAAACACATAATAATTACAGAATAATTAAACAATTCTTACAAGTTCTAAAAGCTTTATTTTCCAAAATCCATCCCTTATCCTCTCTATTGTACAGCACTGTAATTTGTTTTCCACTTCATCCATGTGTACAGTGTTTCCTGCTCTCTAGAGCTATAAAGGGATACCCTGAATGGATGGTCATGTTAGCAATTGCTCAACCTGTCACCCCTGAGAAGGCCTGGCTAATGTGGATATAATCTAAAAAGGCCTTGAATAACATTTTTAACTCAGTTGCCATCAAAAAGGAGAAAAGAAAGAAAATCACTCAAAATTGTTGTTTTAAATATTTTCTCTTGTACTTTAAAAAACATATTTGTAAAACCATGTAAATAAACAAACAAAGAAAAGAAAGCAAAACATGTGTCCTCTCTCTGTATGCTGTACAGAGCCTACAATAAGATACTCTACTTTCCTCTATGATAGCTTTTCAATACAATACAAATAACAATAGCAACTCTGATAAAATCTATAATAGTTACTCTATGATTTCTACATATAATTTGCCTTATCTAGATTTATTTTAAGAAAAGTTTCAATTCTTTAGGTCTGAGTTCCCACTGAGCAATAGAAACAAACAAACAGTGAAGATTAAAGGCTGGCTGGCTCACTGAGTAGTGCGACCGGGTGAAAATCACATCAATATGGCAGAGAGACATGTTGGCTCCCTTTACCCAGAAACACTTGGGGGTCCATAAACAGAAATGCACGTAAGATAAAAGGTCTTGTAGAAGCACTAGTACTGGATGGCAATTACAGAGTTTACACAACAGATGGCACTGCTGCATCACAGACAACTATAAATATTGCACAATGAGAGATGCATAGGGTTGCTGTATTTTAAGAGAACATAATTTGGTAAGAGTGTTGCAGGAAGGATGATGTGTGTGCTCCAAGTCCTTACGAGACCTTGCCAACAGTTCATTTTGGCAGAGGAAGGGCTGAGTGTCAGTAGATGTCTAGTGTGGGAGGGTGGGGGAGACGGCACAAGAGCATGAACAGCAATATGACAGTAAATGTTGCACTTGTGACACTTATCCCGAACACTTGTCTCTGATGTAACAATGTTTTGCTCAGTGGAAGTGATACAAAAGTTCTCCTGCTCCACCAAAAAGTGAAACGGCAATGTCATATGGCGCTGAAGCACCCTCACCACAGCGCGAGAGCAGCTATAAATGGAACAGCTCAGCCCAGAGTCACAACATGTGGAGACTGACCATGAGCATCAAGCATCAAGGACATCACCGTCAAGGCAAGTCATCATTTCAAATAACCTTTCACTGACAATTCACAGTTGGCCCTTGGCTGTGTTGGAGTACATAATACATTGTTACAGGTTTGTACAGTATAGAACAGATAAAGCCATTGACACAATAAAAACCCATCATAAACATAAACATACGGATGTATTGCTTTAAATATGAGATTTGTCTTATTCATGGATAAACCATAAAGTGATCGCTCTCACCTGATTGATTGTATTTTTTTTTCCAAAGCTAACTTGTCACGGAAACTGACATGAAATTATAAAAACATACACCTAGAAGAAAAAAAATGTCATTGCTTTGTAAGTAAATTAGTTTTAAGGTGCTTTTAATGTGGTTGCCATGGCACTGTGCTTTGTTCCCTCCCATGTTGTGTGCAGAATCTACAGTAGGATCAGGTCAGTCAGTACTGGCTGAACAGCCTCCTCACCCACTGTCATCCAAACTTTTCTCTGAGCTCTGAAATCCCATCAAGTCTTCAATATATCCATTGTGTTTTCATCATATGTGTGATTGTGTGTGTAAGTGTTGGGGGGGGGGGGCTTTCCCTGCTCCTCCTCATCTCATGCTGAGATAACGCAGAGAAAATCAAGGGCATCAGTGTGGTGACGACAGCAGAGTGAAGGAAGAATGAGAAGAAGAGAGCAATCACAAAGGGAAAGACATAATGGCATTTTGCAATGTAGGGCATCCATTGCTGCAAAAATGTCTTCATGTCATTAGTTGGATGAGGACATGTTAAGCTGTTAATATTCCTAAGACAAATTGAAACAAAGTCAAGTTGACAAGCTGACCTTTTCTGGATCTTAATGAGAGCTTAATCCTGGGGATACTGAAAAGAAAAAACAATCTGGAGGGCTCTGACTATGGCTGTGACTCATAAAGAAACCAGGGAGAAAATGTTTTAATTGCATTAGTTAAGGGCTCAGGAATGCTGTGAGGGGAAGATCAGGAGCACTAATATTGTTCTAAGAGGTTTTAACATATGGACATAGAGCATTTACTGATGCATGTCCTGCTCAATATAAGGACTCTTTCAAATATATAAAGTTGAAGAGGAGTCCTTGACCAGACAAACATCTTATACTGGCCATGTTCAAGATGCAACGTAACACCATTTGACTTCAGATGAGCCTTTAAATTTGTGAGGCAAGAAAGGTGTCTCACTATTCAGTGAGACTGGCTTGTCCACTGTACCTACTGTACGGTCATCCCGCCTTTCACAAAACCCCCAAACCAATAAGTTAAAAAACACTTTAAAAGCGCATCAAGTAAAGGGACCTTATTTTGCGGCAACCACACTAAACATACATCTAGTCTATTTTGTTCTCTAATAAATTACACAATAATATCCATAATCCAAACCACGTTGACCCATGAAATGGCTTTTAAAGTGGCCTTTGTGCACCAGTCACTGTCTGGCGGCCTGTTCTGCTTCCTAGGTCATGGTAAGAGGAGCAGAAAGAAGGCATGATGGGGGAATCTTGGCCTTTATGATAGGAACAGCTCTCAGGCCTCGTGGCCAAGTGAGAATCAGGTGCACTGTTACCTTTTTAAGTAAGACTGGCTGCATAGTTTGCGTGTGGCCTTCGTCATGTGGGTCACACTGATGTTGGATCTAGGGTTTGATAAAGGGACATGAGTGTAGCTCAAATGGAAAGTAGGTCAAGTCTCTAGTAGGGGGAGAAGATGATGGGTGTGTGTGTGGCCCGCAGCGGCCCCGGGGCAGGCCGGAACAGTGCAGGGCCCAGGAATGGGGTCTGGATGAAGGTGGTGGTGCCCATTGCGTGGCGCAAAGCCAGTGGGTTAGTTGCCACTGTGCACAGAGTTGGTGGGGTAAGGGGGCTGGGCAGGAAGCCGGTTGTCAAGCTCTTGGTCAGCTGCTTCTGCAAGGCCAGTTTGGTCTGGAGAAGACAGGAGGGGTAATGGTAAGATGTGAGAGAAGAACACAGGGAGGGCAATGAGCGCACACGTTCCCCAACCTCATGGCCCTTGTTTGCACACATACAGTAGCTGCATGTTCGTAGTAAATACCAGACGCACTCATTTGACAGATCTACGCAATAGGCTAATGCTAGGACTACAACATGGAGACACTTTAGCCTATTTGAGCCAGGACACGGATGGAAGGTATTTACTCTTCAACTCTATGATGTTAAAAGGATAATTCAGACCTTTGTTTGAAATGTTTTACTCACTGGCACATAACGGAGAAACATTTCAGATCATAAAACAGGTTGCATTACTTTTTGTCAAAAACTCTCTTGTCACAATGTTTTTCAAACCTAGACGGGTTGGTTTTTTGATATGGAAAAGACAAACCATATCATGATAAAGTAAGGTAATTAAAATTATTAAAATGTTTTGACATTGTACTTCTTATAGACATTTTCCACAGACGTATGCAATCTTTGTAAATGATGAGCAGACTGAGCTATGTCCATTATTAGAGTTGCAGAGTGGAAGAGACATGTCAGAGTTCTGTACTGACACGAAAGCATTTCACTTTCAGAGTAAATTTAACAATTTTGTGAATATATGCAGTTTGAATTATTGTGGCTTATGTTGGTTTGGTGTGGCACTCTGTTCCTAATAATACATTACCCATGAGCCCCTGCAACACTTGTGAAGACAAATAGAATGCACAAATCTAAGTGGTCAAAATGACTGTTTGAATTTGACAACAAATCACACACTAGCTGCTGAGTTTACCAGTTGCCTCAGCAGTGTAATCTTTGCATTTCTCCCCCTCATCCAGTCACAGAATTCTGAGCTCTGTGATTAGATATTCTTTTACTTTGAAGTCTTTAAAAAAATGCGAACACTCTCTTAAAGTTAATCTTTTTGACTTACAACTTAACCAGAAGTTTCGTTCACATCAGTTAGGAAGAAGGAGCAGTAAGTCACCTAATGTTTTCTACTATAAAATATTACCACCACCTCTCCCTCCTTTGCAACTCTACTGACATTATCAGTGAGTAAAACGAAATATAATAATATACTACTACTACTAATAATTAGTATTTTTATTATAGCACCTCTTATAAAAAATGTGAACTATCCTTTTAATTCCTTATAATTTCTTCATTATCTCTGCCCAGTCCCCTGCCTGTGGCCAGGCCTAAAGTTCAGCCAGCTGAAGCTCTCGCCCTCCAATCCAACCCCAGTCTCAGCCTCTCCTGCCACTGACCTGCGAGGAGAGGGAGGTAAGGTTGTACTGGGTAAACGCTTTCTTCATGGCAGACACTGCCACACCTGCATAGCCACTCCATCTCACGTTCTGTAGGTGGGAGGAGAAGGAGGAGTAGGAGGAGGAGGAGGATAGAAGGAGAGATGGGGAGGTGTGTATATGAAAGGAGCAGAGAAGTGATTAATCTGGAGTGCTGATTCAGGCTGCTGTTGTCAGAGCTGGTCCGTGGGGAGAGCAGGACTATTTTAAACCTGTCTCAGGGGTAGGGGACTCACTACAGTACAACAGTGTGCTTAACCTCTATGACAGGCACACAAGCATGCTAGTTCACAGAGACAAAGAAGCCCCTAAGCGCAGTGTAACAAGATCTGTGTGTGTTTTTCTAACTGTACATCAGTGGGGACTGGGGTCAAATCAGTTCAATGTAACAGAGATAAATTAAAACATGCGATTAAAAATGCATTAGTTTCCAAGCTAGACTGAATTCATTACAGATTGGCACATGTCTACTGCGTGTTCAGACATATCTGCTGTACCAGCAAGTCAATTATGTTTTGTTTGACTTCCTTGAGTGTGTTTGTGTATGCGTGCATATTTGCATGACCGTGTTTTGTTTGTGTCTTTACGCCGAGACTTACCGCTAAGCTGGAGCTTGGCTGGCTCTTGGTGTGGGGGGTAAATTTGGGTTTAGGTGGTTTGCCGGCCAGCCTATCCTTGTGCCTCCTGCTATTCATGTGCTACACACACCAGCAGAAATACCATTAGAGAGCTAACAAGCATCTGTTGTACCACAGTAGAACAGAGCAAATGTTATCTCCTGAATTAATAATGGATACACATTGAGTATGACTGAAGTGCACAGAAATTACATCACATTACTTTCTACCGCTGCCACACTATCTACCACTCTAGCTGCAGTACTAACAAGCTTATGTCCTCCTGAGATAGAGGATGTTTATATAAGACGGGAGGAATGCATTTATCGCTAAAGCAGCCCGGATGCACACACGTGCCCGCATCTCCTGTATCTTTTTTCCCACGTTCCACTCCAACGTAGCGGAGCTTTCACTCACATGTGGTATTTAACGAACATCAAAAGAAAAGAAATTACCTCTCCAACCTGGTTTTGTGCCAGCGTAACCAGAAAATTAAATAAGGAGGCACAAGTACCTTGCTTTAATGAGAGGTAAATAAATCCCTGCTCACTGAAGAGCTTTGCAGTTACTTATAGCATCAGATTATATCTCTCTAACGTGACTCCTGCTCGAATGTACTCTGCACACAAAACCTGCTTTCAATGGCTTCCTCCACATAGCCGTAAAAGATACTGCTGTTTTGATTGAAGCGCGCACACACATTTCCTCCGTCAAGGTGATGTTAAAATAGACTCTTCAATTAAGTGAGCTCTTTAAAAACCCATCATTCGCATTTATCATTTTAGTACACATCATTTGTGCAAGCTTTTTCTAATTGTGACATTACAGGTCAGCCTAGTCTAAGTTCAATGTGTAACATCAGTCTCTTGATGTGGAAGGTAATTGCTAACCACAGTATTTGCATGCTGTTTTTCTTTTTTAATTCTGTGGCCATATCATCTGTCGGTGGAGGTGAAGTAATTATGTGCAACATATTTTGCACTGGCTGACATGATTTGGCTGGAGAGCTTTTGCCTGCAGAGTCAACAGTACTTCTATGCCCTTTTAAACAAAATTCCATCAGGTTAGCAAGACTGTCACTTAGTATGCCTTGACAAATCTGCAGAACTTCTCTAAGCCCCCGCTTCCCTCCTTATCTTTCATTTCATATAGTACATGAAAGAAGAAGTCCCAGAGTGACAGCTCTTTATGTTTCGTCCTCCTACTCTGCTGCTTTGCAGCCAAAAAAAGTCTTTGGTCTTCTGAGGTGCTAAACATTTAATAAGTGATGCATACCTCTGATACCATGCCACTATAGAAACACATTCACATTATGAAAGTTATTGTGAAGAATTATTTATCGATTTTACACTGAAATATGGCAACTAGCATTCAACTAAACACATAGATGTAATATAAGATCAATATCCTTATTACCTGGCTCAGCTGGGTCTCAGAGTTCACAAAAATCTCACACACTTCACACTGGAAGTTCTTGCTGGGCACACCGACGCTGCCTTTGCTGCCCAGACGCTTGCTCTTGCACCCTGCGCGAGCTGCCATCACTTTCCCCCTACGCCGTGGCAGGACACTGTGACCCTCCAGCATCAGTTTGTGCTTTGTACCTGGTGGAGAGAGCAGAGAGTTGACAGACATGGTACAAATAAATAATGTATTTAAATGATTACATGGTACAAATAAATTATTAGGCTGAATCTAAGTAAATTACAAATGTAAAACCAAAATATTACTGGTTGAAGATTTCAAAGTCAGGCCATGCTCTTACCACTGTTATGTGCTTCTAGTTGGGAGAGGGAGTTGACTGTGACTTTGCAAACAGGACAATGGAGGTGAGCTTTGCTCTTCTTGGAGTCTTTGTCGTCATCTGACTGTGGCTCCCCATTTGTGCTGAACGTGTCCGCAGGGCTGCCTGACTCAGTGGTCGGGCCCACAGCCTCACTGACCTCTGGGACGTCGGGGATGCTGGTGTCCGAGGCAGTTTCAGAGAGTTGTGAGGAAGGCGAAATCTGAGGAGGGGAAAGGGTGACCAGCTCCACAGAGGAAACCTCAGATTCCGGCGTCAACATGATAGAGCTCCTGGGACTCTCCTCGGGCTTTGCTTCCAGTTTAGTTGGCTTTAGATCCGACTGAAGACCTGCATAAAGTGGTAGCAAGTGTCACTATCTGGCTCAAATAATGTCACGATAAGGGAGTCCATGCAAACGGTTAATAAGAAATAATATCTTAATGGTACAGTAGATGGTGGAGGGTTGATCAGTTTGGTTTGAAAGGTCACTCATAAAGTGACTCAGCTACGTGAAATCATCAAGCCTTACCCAATTTTTTTTTATGAAGCCGTCTATCCATGAGAAACATGATTATCTTTGAACAGATGTTTTAGTCTGCTCTCACTTTGAGAGCGGGCCACTACATCAGGGATCACATAGCTTTCTTACATAATCACTTGAAAGTCTGAATGTTTTCAGCGCTTGGGTAAATGTGCGTGGCACTGATAGCTCCAATAACTCCGGGAAAGCAACTGAATTTGCATAAATGTAGCTTGTTTCTCATAACTTAATCTGTGCATTATCTAGGCTGCTGTAAGAGCAATCAAAGTTTGATTTATTATGTCCAAAACTGTGGGTTTTACCAGGCCAAATCATTACTGTTCCTGGTTTCTGCAGAGACAACATGTGTTCTCCTAGATAGAGCAGGATCAATCAATCTTTTTCACATTGTGTAAAAATTCTAACTTTTAATAAACTTTCATTGAGTGTTAATTTGATCCTTTTACAGAATCTGCAATAACTGATTAGTTTCTACACCACTGGAGTAATTTAAAATGTGGGAGCGAAAATACATACACACAAAGTATAATATTTTAAAAAGCTTAAAATAAAAGCTTTTCAGATGTTTTTAAAGTTTTAAACATTGCATATAAAGTTTGAAAATATAATCCCCAGGTAACCATTTCTCTTTTAGGGCAAGACTGGAATCATCAGACTTTGTTTTAAACCACTTGGAACAGAGTAGATTAGCTTTGGTTTAGGCAGGTAAATGCCACCTGCAGGAACTCTCTCCTTTCCGCCTTCCCTCCCCCTCACCTTGCCTTACTATTCAAATATCAAGTGGACCTAGTCAATACAAACAAACCCAGAGCTGCTGGGCCCCGCCAATAAAACTCCGGAGTTCTATTACACATCTACCCTTCACCCCACTGCGCTCCTCAGGGAGCCACACACTCCACCTTGGAGCACCGTGCTCGACGCTTGCTTAATATCTTCACGACACCGCACACATACTAATACAAACACACAACCCTCCTCAATGTAGCTGTGTACCACTGATTTCCCGTTTTCAGCTCAGAGTAAATTCATCATTTGTGATAAGGCTCTTCCTCTCTTATTCCCGCTAAAGACAAGGAGTATACACAGGAACAAGATTAGGCAGTGTAATGAGAATGACCCCTGTGGGAGCTCCTCTGTAGGGAGGCTGTGGTAGGTATGATTCGGAGCTTTTGTGAAAGACAAGGCCACCTGAGAAGTCTCTAGAGGGGAGTGATACTGATCAGTGGATTTAGCAGAGGAAGTCATGTAGGCTGTGTGAAAGACCTCATTCAACAGAGAATTGTTTCAGGTATGCTAATTTTATTCTTTAAGGCCTCGCACTTAAAAATGGCTCCTATGTAAACGAGTCATAATAAATAAGTAATAAATAATAAAAGTCTCATCATTTTTAGTGAGTGAGAGAATTTCAGTTTACTTACTTTCAACATTTTTATTCTTATAACTAACCTTTCATCCCTTATTTTGTGTTTTCAAATTTAAGGCTACATTTACATTTATATATCATTATGAATACAATTTTATTGTTTTGATCATGAGATTTAAACACTTTCAACACTGCAACCTTGAGAATTAGTTGATACATAGAAGCTGTTTCTTGCAGGAGACAAGGGTTAAAAAATCCTGTGACTAGTTAATGATAAATTCTCCCACCCTCTCTTCTATAGAAAAGCCTCCCCATTCATCAGTCAAACTACTTGTCCTCTGACTGCCTACATGATGAGAGAGACTGTCACCAACATCGGCAAACTGTCAGACCAGAGGCCAGCATACTGCCAGCATCAGAAGTCTCTCTGTGGAGTAGTTACACAGCAGCAAATTATGGATATCTGGATCAATGCTATGCAGGCAATCATCAGTTTTTTTTGAGCCTGAAAAGAATTTAATCCATGTTTTTTAGAATTCCAATTAAATCGGACAGGCTTTTAGAGTGTAAACACACGTGAAGAGATCTCTTTCGAGCAGATTGATCCACTGAGAACTTTAACCACAGCAAATAGCAAATGACTGCGAATGAATATGAACATCGGGCACCCTCATGCTGGCATACAGACACGTTTCAAAAAGAGAGCGCTGATCTCAGGCAGCCTCAGAACATAAACAACTTCTCTGGGGAAAAATCCCTGCGTTAAACCATCATCACTGTGGTAACGGACGCAGTCCCTGTGACAATGGTTTAAACAGCTGACTCCATCATAGGCGAAGGTGATTGATGCTTGTCACGATTGATCTCGGTCCTCTGTCTCTGGGCACCAGCCAGCTCTAGTCTCGCTGTCTGCAGACTCCCCTCTTTGATGGTCTGGGACGTCATTTATTTCTATCGATTAGTCCGTTTGTACAATATCAAACATCAGTTCTGCTCTTCCTTGCCTCTCTCCTGTATGTATGAATTGCTGTGGTAAATAATAGCAATATTGACAAGAGGAAAGAAACGCTGGAAAGGAGTTGTATTGTGGTAGAGCTGTGAATCTTTGTCAGGGACAAAGTTTGTATACAGTGAAGACACTTATTTATAGTGTTACCTGACATGTGCCCAGGGCATCCAGTGCAGATGCTGTGTTAGTGCTGTGTTTATATTAAACGTGCTGTGTACACATTTAGTGGCATGTAGCAGCATTGTTTCAGGCTGCAACTATCTGAGTACTCCCTTCCCTTTCCTTTCCATAAATCAGGACATCCATGTTATAGTTTATGTCTACATGGAACAGCATGGGGAAAAACTATTTAAAATCAAATAATGAGACAGCATCATCATAATACACACAGGTTTAAGAGGTGGTGGAGCAGTCAAGAGCAGGACAGAAAGGGGAACTAACTGGGACCCTCTTACGTTTTCTGTTAACGTAATGAACAAATGCTACGCTATATTGGGAGACAGGTTCGAAACTTAGGTGAATTCGTAGCAGCCTCCTGACTTTTATTTATTGTAGTTTTATTCTGAGCCACACAGACCACTTTGAGAAATGGCCACCAGATGTGTTAATGGTTCCAGACAATGTGGGCTTTGCCCTCAGACAGCTCCCCACCAGCCTTCATGGCAGCTCCATGGCAGACATAACTCACTTCACTGAGTGGTAATTTGGAGCACTATTCAATTACAGGTTGGCATTGTGGCGAACGCCACCACCGGCTTGCACTGCTGCATTTCAATTTCACATTAGGCCAATCACACAATCAGGTTTATTAAAGAGTGTTCCTCCTTACAAAATTGCCTTGGAAGTTATTCACAGCATAAAAACTAGCTATGACTTATCTACTTTCTCTCTGCACTGACGCGTCCACCATGTTCCTTCTGTCTTATCCTTCTCTCTCTCTGTCTCTGCCTCTCCGTCTCCTTAATTTATTTCATCTTATCTTTCATTTCCCACTCATCGTTTCGTCTCTGGTGCTGCTTCCCTCTTTTAGCGCTCTCCTTTGCAACAGCAGAATATTAAAATGAGGTTTGATGAAAGTGTTATCAGGCTGCCGGTCTTTTGTCCACTGTCTCCTTTCTCAAGGAGACTCTTAGTGCTCAAGGCAAAAAAAGTGTGCATGTGTGCTGAGAGAATAAGAAGGGCCTGTGATGAGGGCTTAAACTGTCTCTACCAAAAACTTTATATCTCTTTTCTGATATTCAATCTAGTATCCAAATGTATTTAGAAATACTGCTCAGATCATGTTCTCTCCAAAGCAGTGGTAGCGGACAAGAAGAAGGAAGAAAGAGGAGGAGGAGAACTGCTTTACAGCTCTTCTACGTGAGTCACTTTGGATAGAAGAAGTACACCATAAGAAGGTAATGGGTTTACTCTGGGGTCAAAATGACGTTAGAACAAACTAAGTGTGTAAGGCATGAATTGTTGAAAAGCCAACATCCATATTCTGCTACTAGTCTGTGCCTCTTTTTTTTTTCAGAAGTGTCTATAAATCTAAACATTGTAAAAGAAGATGGTGACGTGGACGTCTTTCAACTTTATTTTCTATTTGACGCTGGCTGATATGAGAACTCACACTACCGCTTTGCTCCCTCGCAGCGGAACCAGCACTACGCATCATCCTTTTCATGCTGCACAAATATCTCCACCCTCTCTATCTAACAGAGACAGATAGGAGAGAGGAGGGGTGGAACAAGGGGAAGTCACGCAGTGGAAATGAAGAGGCAAAGGGGGTAAAAACGAGCCCGGTGAGGCTCAGATCGATCTCAGACAGCTTTTATGTACGTAACATCTCTTGCTCACAGACGTCCCACAATCCCACAGCTTCTATCCATCACAAGGCACAAGAACAGAGGGGCAGGTCAGAGAGGTTTTGGGGGAATCGTGTTGGTTGAAATTGCAGAGGTTTCAATGCACAGAAACAAAGGGGATAGAAGGGAAAGAAGCAGAAGGATATGTTGTACAGGAGATGTAATCTCAAAGTGTAACACAACAGAGCAGAAATAAAGCGTTAGGGAGGCCAAAGATATGCTGAGGTAGGAGGTTGGAAGCTGACAATCACGCGAGAGGAGAGCTGGAAAGATGAAATGGAGTGGAAGGGGGAATTAGAGGAAGCAAAGCGTGATAAAGTGATCATCAAGGAGGTGGGGAGAGGCAGAGAAGGATTGGTTACAAATTGCACACTCTTTCTCTAGCTTCCCTTCCATCTCTCTGTCAATATACGTACTTGTTCCCTCCACTAAGCTCGTTTCTAGGAGTGCAGGAAGAGCTGTCTCAGACACTGACATCTTGCTCTTGTCCCGCTCCCGTTCTCTGTCTCGGTCTCGCTCCCTCCCTGTGGATGAGGCCTCCCCTGCACGTCGCTGCCTGTTCTTCTGGGCTTCCATGGCTTTGAGTTTTCGGGCATGCTTGTGGCCTTTATAGTGGGCTTCTGCTTGGTTCTGCAGAGAAATGAGAGGAAACCAGGTGAGGAGAGACAAGCAGAAAGGAACGTCTGACTCAAAGCATTATCTGCTGGAAAGACGGGATCCCACGTGCAATAAATGCTAAACTGTTTGCCTGAATATTCACTCTCTCGCCGGCATCCACAGGCTGCAAAGAGGAGAGTGTGTTTCCACCTGATAACGGCGCTGGCGCATTGGGAGGCCAGAGGTATAATTGCATGTGTAATATGCAACAAGAGAGAGGATCCCATCTCCACAACTACCCTATTAATGTGCACTCTGAGAGTCAGCCTCTGCAAATCCGAGATACATGTGGCAATACATACTGATGTCACAAACATTTGAGGACTCACAAGCGCACCAAAACCAGACACAAAACACAGTCTGACACAGAAATTTCCCTTCTAGGTGAATCACAATTTACCTTCACATTCTCATTATCCTCACAGCCCAGTTCAATCTGAGAACAAAGCCCCGGTTGTCAGAGCAAATGTGGCTACACGGAAGAAGCAGAGAAATCAATGCAGAGATCACTCATTAAAAGCAAAAACAACCTCGAAGGATCAACTTTCATCAGCTGCTGGTCTGGACTGGATATAGGGGTTATAGAGGGAAACATTTAAAAATATATTAAAACACAGCCGAATATGAAACAAAAACAAATCCTGTGTGTCCCCAAATTTCCACAGTGTTAATGTCCCCAAACACAGAGAATGTTGGGTAACATGAATATTTTGATTCCTTTAGATAGATGGACTGAGGATAAAAGATTTAATGTAAACTTGTTTAATTCTTCCTGTGTGTGTGTGTTTTGATAAGGGGAAGTCAGGTAAAGTGTAGTTCCTCCGAGGCAATGCCTCTTTCCAAACTCTCATCAGGTTTTACTTCCTCAAAAACAAATCATGCCAATCCTCAGGAGCCAAACAACTTGTGCAAAGACTGGACTTTGCTGTGGGACTCCTGGTGGGAAATAAACATATGCAGTAATGACTAAGAGTCTTGTAAACAGCACAATACTTTTTTCATTATGTGTGAAATGTGTATTTCTCTTATTATCTGAGCTTCAACAATACATTTACTCCCATAAGAAATAAAAACTAATGAACAAATATTACTTCTTGTTTCATGTTAGTGTAGAGAGACAAGGTTAGACACACACACACACACACACACACACACACACACACCACCATATCTCATATTGGCTCTATGTAAACACCAGAAGGCTGGGTATGCAGTTAAACATGTACACCCCACATTAGTAAGCCTAATGATGTGATATAATGGAGGTCTATAAGTAATGTAGCTGTCAAAGTAAAAACAACTCCGAAAACTCCAGTGGATCGTGCGACTGATCTGGTGTGAAAAGGCTTCAGGGATTAGCATGATGTGGCAAATTGAGTCTATGCCCCTCCGGCCAACTGGGTCTCACTGGAGGCTCAGGGACGAAGTGTGAAATGTGCAAACAAATCGCCAGCTCAGGACTACAGAGTGAGACAATCAAGGGATTCTTGATTGATTCTCTGAAGACAGCACTGTACCAGGTGCACAGATACATGATGAATGAAACTGATGTATCTATATAAAGCTCTTTGCTTGTAACTAACAATAGTAACACAGAAACATAAAAATGAAGTCTGTCAGTCAGTTTGACTTAATTGAACCATCAGATTAAATTTGATTGCGACAGCTGATGACCTGTCAACACTGTTTTCTCTCAAGTCACAGTAAATATACTTTTTACCGTAACTGCAAGACCCAGGCACGTCTGTGACTGTATGTGCAGCTCAATTATGTTCTGTTATGTTACGACAATGTAGGTGAAACCTGTCATATGTCGAACAAATGGAAAGCCATAAAGTGCCACACTTCCTTTAACGCTCTCATTTACTGTAGTGCTTTAGGTTTTTTACACGATTTCAACACCAGGGTAACAACGTTATAGAGTTTACAATTCATAATCCATTAATAAAACATAGAAAATCCTTGTGTCATTTACAAAAGCGACAAAGAAATAAAATAAGACAAACTGCCCTTATTACAGTAGTAACACTGCTTAAAACAATTTCTTTCCTATGTTAAATAGTGCTTATGTATGATAAATGTCTGTGGTTTAAATAACTGTGCTGTTTAACACCTGTAACCACACCCACCAATGACATTACAGCGTTCTGACACACCCCACAGGAGGCTGACTAATGGTCACCAAACTAGACGTAAAAGAAGTGAATCATTTTTCTCTTGAGAATCAGAGGAAGCTTCCTCATTTCCCCTTTGAGCGTAGTGCACAATGATAACTTGGTGTAATATCTGTGCAAACTCTGAGGAGGGTGGAAGAAAGTGTTAGGGAAGTATTCATACTCTCAGAGAGACAGATAAAGCTACAGTCAGACCTGACTCTCCTCTCTAAGTCTGCGTGTGAAGGCAGGCAATGGGATTTGCTCTAGTGTGTGAAGAGCACGTCTGCAGTGTCTCTCCCCTCTCAGCTCCCTGTCTCCGGTGTCTCAGTCCTTCTTTGAAGATAAAGTCCAAAAAAAGAAAAAAAGAGAAACGAAAGAAAGTGTGGGTCTGTGCTTGTGTGTCCAGACATGTGATGTCTTCAGACTTTCTAGACTATTATTTGTTTTTATGAATATGCATGAAATGTCAGGGGATAGGATATGATGCGCATATTTGCCTACGTGTGTGTGTGTGTGCTAGCAAACAATTGCAGTATGTCTGTGGGGGTTTGGGTGTTCGTGTGCACACGCGTGTAGTAAGGATGGAAGGAATGGATCGAGGAGCTGAGAATGCTGCTTCCCGCTGAGGCTGCTGATTGTTTCTGCTCTTTGGTGATAAACAGCAGCTCTGCATGTTGTCTAATCCCTCACACCAAAACAGCAGACATGCAGTACATACACAGATTCCATTCAAACTAGAACGTGTATATACACATAGCCAAAATAAAACTGCCTGGAATTTGCATAAAAGGAATTTTTGCTGTTGCATTAATAGAAGGAGACAGACAAACTTTACTATTGTGAAGAAATTAAGATGAATAGTTTTTTGACCAACATGTTAAAGAAAGACTGCCAACGTGGATGAAAGGGAGATGATTCGATTTAGCAGCAGACGTGTGAGTATGTCTACACAACACTATATTCTCTTGCATGGACTCATCTTATTAGTGAGATGAAATCTTTATAATTTATTGTTTTTTGTGGTATAGTTTGAAATTGACGGTGTAGAATCTCATGCGGAGCAGTATTTGACACTCAGGATATGTGCGAGGAACATACATTGCTTGCGATGCAACTAGGTGAGACTGAAGACGACTTCCTTTCATACTTGTTTTTAGTAATGTGTCGATTAAATAGTATTTGTAGCGTCTTTTAAGCCCGTGTGGTTTCAGCACTTGTGGCTGCCTGATAAACGTAAAACTAAACTTGAGCACACAGAGAGGTAGAACATGGAGCAACAAAAATGCACAAATCTGTGAATTCTGTTAAGAACCTAGGATCAAACAACTTCTCGGTTTGTGTGTAATGCACTTCACATGTGCTGCTGAACAAATACTAAACCAGACAAAGTGACATCTTCAAAACAGGAGCTAGTGTTTCAGTTTGTAGTTAAATGTGGACTTTATTAAAGTTTAATTATTCAAACATTTCTATTTTCCAAATGAACTGGTTTAATTATTTTGCAATGTGGTGAAAAAAGAAAAAATGTTTATTGCAGGAAATCTTTTTTTAATAACTTAACATTTTAGGGATATTTACCAGGGGTGTACTTACCCATGTTGCATAGCCTACTGTATTTGCAGAGGTGCACACAAACCCACACACATATATATCATACAGTATATTCCCCAATCGGTCAGCGGTGAATATAAACATTAATCTATTAAAAACATTCAACAAGATAGCGAGTAGAGAATACAAAGCAATGTTCTCTGACGCCACACTATTTAATGTTAATTGATTTAATGTTGTAAAGTATCCAGTTTTGCATACCATCTTTTTTTTCCTCTCGTTTCCTCTCTGTCTTCCCCGTAAGCACCACAGCATGAAGCCACGGAAGCATTTCTTACCGTTGAGTTAAAGCGCAGGTGGCAAATGTTGCAGGAGATAATCTGTTTTTTCTTGAGGGGCTGAGGGACACCAAATGTGTGGTTGATTACCGCCTTCTGGACAGGATCCATCTTAGAGACACAAAGAAAAAAGATCAGAAGAAACAACATTAGTTCTGCTGTGTTTTTATTTTGCCAAATGAGAAATGTCTGTGGAGCTGAACTTCATCCCAAACAAGAAGGAGTCCATCTTTAGTGTGTCACAAACAATCACCTAATATACAGTAGAGGTTTTCAAGCTGTGGGGTGATGCACCCCACAAAACAGAACAACACACTTAATGTTATTATCAAAAGGTAACCCATTTCTGCCTCGTGCCTTACATGTTAATCAAAGTTGCTATCAAGATAAAAAGTTGAATTAAACACAGTGAAAGCAGCGGCGTGTCTGTAAAAGCTGACCTGCCTTATAATTGCATGACCCTATGATGTGAGGGGAATATCTCAATTTCCTCCTGCAAGGACAATGTGTGCTACTCTTGAGCCATGTTGTCATGTTTTTTTCTGCCATCAGTGAACAAAACGATGTGACCAGCGGCTGCGATGTGATCACTTTTGTTACAAGGGGAAAAGCACAAAGCGTCACAAGTGGCTTCTGATGCACTCTTTCAAGATGCACGTCAGCTAGAAAAAATGTGGCAGTGGAGGGCTCATTGCTACATTATGCAAACTATAAACGAATGATTATGCTACGTCATTATCAGTCACAACGAACAACAGTACAGTGCTGGAAATGTTACACATACAGAGGTAAAGTAAGGTTTTTTTATGTAACAGCTGCTGATTAACACTTAAGAAAACATGCTTCAAACGGTCTTCACAAAGTTATAATCAAGGATGTTTGACACATCACAAAATGATCCCATTGTGTGGCTGAATATGAAAAAGATCACTCAATAAAAAACATAGAGGGAAAAAATTCAGCTACAGCTATTTATGCAGTTATGAAGCTAAGCTTTACTGCACACTAACAAATAGCCAAATGCACGTCAGAGAGACGACGACACAAGGGAAGCTGAAGAAAGACAGTAATTTCTATTTATTTAGTTGCACAAGACTGGCAAAGCCATTACACTGTTGATGTTCTGTTTAATGCAGCAGCGACTGTAAATGAAAGAATTATGTGAACAGTGATTGCACTGCAGGAGGATTATATTCGTGGCACAATGATACGTCTCCTGGACGTAACTTCAACCTGAAATGAACGAACGTAAACACAGTTACAGTGGATGATATAACGATACAGCTTTATTCTGTACTACATGTGTCTAACTGTAAATGAAAAGGGCCATGTGTATGTGGGACGGGGGAGTCAGGCTGTTTAAAATCCAGAAAAGTAAGGTCGCTCTTCACATGTGTTGCCCTGTTGGTACAACCCTCGCTACAGCTTGTATTTTAATGTAGTTAGAGATCATTTCAGTCTCAAATCCACGAGTGTCTCAGACATTATGAGTCACTGCAGCCCACAGAGGAGTATTTCTGGAGATGAAACTGTGTTAGGGACTAATACAGGTTTAAATGTCTGTGAAAAGACTGCAGCGAGTCGCAGAACAGCATACTACATATGAACAGCAGAGGGAGAGCTGAGGCGTCATTAGGACGTCTGGTTTGCACGATGACAGCTGATTTCATCACAGCACCCTTCAGCACAGTATCATATACAGTAAAACCACCTTGGGTCTCCCTCTACGCTGGCACCAGGCCTGGCTGCTCTCACGTGGCCGGGGGGAAGGAGGGATTTTCTTACAGTGAGAACTCACTGGAAACACGCAGCTGCCCGGAGATCAAGTAGAGTTTGCTGTATTGATTGAAGAGAGGATGGCAGGCTGACTTGATGTCTTTTCTAAAAACACAAGCCTGAACCATATCAGATCCCTCCGTACCACACAAAGAGTTGTGTCATGTCCAAGGCAGCTGCCTCCTCTGGCTGAGTGGAGTCTGTTTACTACAGATTCCTCAAGACCAGGTGTGAGCGGCAATATAAACACACCTGACACCGAGACCTCCGCACTGGCCCTCTCCCTCAGGGCTATCTTTGTATTTGTTGCTTTATTTTGGCTTCTTCTAAATGACTCAAAGCTACCTCTGGGAGCAACTGACTTTTCCCTTCAGCACTCGAGGCCTGACCATGAAAACTTACGCTCCTCCACTCCTGCTGTCCTCTCTCCACCTCAGCTAGGCAGGCTGCACACAGCTATTTGTTTTTGGAAGCGAAGAATGTGCCCATTGTCTGTCTGCAGCCATCCTGAACCGACTGCTATAAATGAGTCTTTTGTCCAAGCCCTCGGACCTTCCCAACCTCCCCCACCTACCTAGTGCAGATAAAACTTATCCTGCGCTGCAAGACTGAGTCCACGATGGGGTTCAGGGAAAGAGAGAGGGAGAAAGAGACACTCAGAGAGATTAGACGGGGAGAGGATGTAAGAAGGAGCACCAGGGGAACTAGAGGATATTTAGTTTTGGAGACAGGTGCATTCACCCCCCCCCCAACCCCACCCTTATCAAGACTAAGAGAACATGGGCCTCCCTGTTAATGGACTTTGTGATTAATGCCACAGCTGTGCTGTCACACTGTATGTTATGGAGGCTAATCATCTCCTCCTGGGACTGAAGCGACTCTGATTTGATGTTATTTTCAGAGTTATCCTAATTTTTGCATTCTGGTTGTTGCAGCTTTCACATCCATCTGCAAGTTTTATTTTTATTTATCATTTGCTGAGTGGAGACCACTGAGATTCTGTTTGTGATGTGTTCTATTCTACCTGCATTTGTTTCCTTCTGAATGTAGTATGAGGTATGACTATGGGTCTACACCATAGACAGGTCACCTGTTCAAGTCATCACCATGCCAACATGTAAAGACAAGCCCCCAGCCATAACTAAGAGTATTTTAGAGGAAGAAGAACATGCACATGACTGGCCAGCATTCGAAATGGCAACATCTAACCCTGAGTCTTGTATCAACAACTGAGCCACTGTATTGATCCTACGTGCTCTAATAAGAAAGCACAATGTGCAAAAAATAAACCAGTGCTTAAAATAGTGAACTGTGCTGTGGGTTGCCCACAATGATTTTATCAGGCGGAATATAGTAAATGATTCAACAGAACTATGAGGTACTGGTTTGGAAATAGAAACAGCATTTCGCCACTGAAACATAAGCAAAACTCAGACAAAACACTGACCAGAGACGTGCCCTACTGCCTCCACCACTAGTATAAATACATGAGGGTGTTATAGACCACTCTTCATGCGGCTTTGCTGCTAGGCATGTTCAGTTCTATATAAGAAGGCCACCCCATGACCCAAACCAGTGGGTGGCAGAACAAATGAATAAAGTGCACTTTCATACTGTAGCAGGCTGGAGACCCCGTACATACACATGTCTACACTTACAGCACGTTTCTGTCTCATCCACCCCCTCAGAACCAGTCAGCCAGATGTCTCTCTCTCTCTCTCTCTCTCTCTCTCTCTCTCTCTCTCTCAGTCTCTCATCCCACCTTTTTTCTCTTGGTTTGAAAAGGTGTAAAGTAGATGCTGAAGCAAAAGCTCTGGCTAATGTTTCATTTACAGACCACAGAACTGGAGATGGTTTAACTGCATGCAGTGACGAAAGTGGACCCACCCTACCATGCGCGCACACACACACACACACACACACAATGACAATGGGTATAACGCTGGTAAGTAAAGGATCAAAGATTCCAGCTTTTATTTCCAGGCACAGAGGCAAGGTGCTTGAAGTCCTTTCAGTCTGTTGCTGACATTCAAAACAAAGTAACGGTCTCCTCTGCAGAGATGCTGATATTGAGGTGACAACAGCATTACTGGGAGATGAAACACCACTTGCATAAAGATTAACACCCAAAACCCAAGGTAAGGACTCTGCACAGTACTGGAAATTCAGGTCTGGCAAAGGACAGCGATAGGGTGGATAACAGACATGATTTTATAGGCCTGTCACAGCAACACTGATTTAAACTCATGCAGCATGAAGTGGAAAAAGGACACTAAATCTATAAAGAACTGTATGAGGATCACAACACTGAACCATAAAATGAAGGTAAAAGAAATGTGCTAATACAATAATAGTGCCACTGGAAGGACGATCTACTGTAGGGATGATGGAAAAATAGTCTGAGTGTTGACATATTTTCTAATCACACTATTGATTATACCATCTGCTTGGATCCTCCGCATTCATTAATCCCCCTTTACTGTTTTACACGTCTAATGTGTGTGCATGAGACAAGACAAATCTGTTAAACGTTAACGTTGTTTCTTTCAAGCTCACAAATGACACGACCAGATGTAAGCTTAATAAGATTTTGCACGAAGATGAGTCACTTCTTCACATATTTCTGTTCCAATTAGATACTGTATTATTCGGAGGCCATTTGACCTCCGCTGGAGAGCTTTTATTGCTGCTGAAATTGTTGCACATGATATAATAACATTAACACATTAATTAGGTTCTTACACAAGGTTCTTCAACTTCCGTTTATCAGTTTAGTGTTTTTCGTCATTGGACTCACCGTGTTAAAGTTAGGGAAGAGGCTGAGGGGTGACGATCCATTGAGCCTGAAGGGTAGCAGGTGTTTGAGGTCAAGCTGAGGCTGCAGAGGCCGTCCTGGGACAGGGAGGGAGGCAAGCAGGGGACTGCCTTGGGCCGATGTACCTGGACAACACAAGGATGTAAATGTTAGACAGAAGGAACAGAAAGAAACGTTGACACGTTTGTCCCAGTGATTGTAAGAGTGAAACTGCGCTGATGGCTTCCAGGAGGTCAGGTGCAGTGCTCAGAGGAGGTCTGACTTTGATTTATTTGATACCACAGGCACCATTACTCCTCCAGCTGACACCCAACACACACTATACAACTCAAATGTTTATGTACTTATGTGCTTACGAGTGTTTCTGTCCTTGTATCTGGGACAATACAGTGTGCGTGGGTGTGTTTCTGTTGTACATGTATATGTTCACGGGGGAAGGGCGGCTTTACTCCCCATCACTCCATTTTGCCCGAGCTTATCCCCCACGGACATGCACCTGCCCCTCACAGACGTACACACTCATACACACGCACGTCATTTAATTACTGATTTTCCTGGCTGAGGAAAGGAGCCTGTGTGATGCAGATGAAGATAGAGGATATCGAATTTCAAATGGACCAGGAATGAAGAGATTTCTAATTTTCTGCCTGGCTGCATTTCAGTGGGACCGGTGCGCTCGATGGTGTGTCGGCACTTATCCACCACCAGGATCAATCACTGGTGTCAGCTGTGGGTCACTGTGGCCACTCCAAAATATGCCTATCACAGGACTCAGGTGTGCAATGCGCACACGTATAGTGAGGTGGATGTGTTCATGAGCCACGGAAGAAAAAAAAAAAGCAGTCGCTAACCTCACATCCGCATCTTAGAAACAGAAAAGAAAATGTCAGTTTAGCAAATCTCAATGCATTGTTCATTGTTTTGTTATGAGTAAACTAAACTGTGGAAGTACATTTAGTACATACCATCTTTCTTACATTATTTTCTTAGCACTGAAGAGCGGAGCATATACCTCATATACCGCCTTTGCCATGTGTGGATTCTCCTCTGCTGTCTGTCTGACACCCACAGAGAGGCAGCACAGGACGGACACAGCCCGCAGACACGCGAGGAGTAGCCGGCGGGGGATCGCTCACACACAAAACACGCACATTCACACAGAAAGCGCGGAGAAGCCGAGTCTCTTGTCAGGGCTATCAGAGGAAAAGCTGGGCTTGCAGGGAGGACAGTTATCAGCTGATAGTGCTTCCCCACCTCTCTGTGACTCCCTAGGCAGCTTATTAAATCAGGGGCTGGCTGTTTGCCTCTTTGGATGATAACGCTGCCATGGAGGCACAGCCTGAATCCAGGCATGTTCGACAGCGAGCGAAGGAGTGCGTGTGCTCAGCTCGCATAAACCTGATGAGTATCACACACACACACACAAACACAACTGCCTACGCAACTCTGAAAACAAATAGCTCCAGAGGCAAGGCGGAAGCCAGTACAATATAAACACAGTCACACAACAAGCACAGACACACACTCACACAACATCAAACAAAGTATAATTTTGCACTGGCAGGTATTATATGCATTCCTAGTAGTAGGAGTACAGTTTGCACAGAGAGTTCAAGCATGTTTCTTTCTCACGTGTTTTCTCCGTGCAGGAGAAAGGTCGGTTCATGTTAACACCTGATAACCTCCAATCATAAAGTATCATTTTCTGTTTACTGCTCGCATGTGGTTACGTGCACATATGTTATTTCTGTCGAAAGTCATGTCTGCGTCAAGGCTCAGATTTATTTATGCCTCGCTTGTGGTCCAAGGTCCAGACAACCACTGACAGTGGAGGCAAAGCTTCAGGCCAAATGTCCAGCCTCTTTCTCTCTCTCTCGCAGATGACTTTGCTAACGGATCTGACTGTCTCTGCCAGTCTTTCCCCAGGCAGTCCTCCTCCTCCTCCAGCCATCACAACAATGCATTCCTCCTTCTCATGACTCACTGGGCTTGGTTACACAACAGCCACTGTCATATCACATCTACTTGGATGCGTGTATGTTTCTGCGCTGTGATGCATCTGAGGTGTACTTTATAGCTACATTCTGTAATCTGAGAAATCTGAGAAAGGTTAACATGGATGCCAAGATTATAAAGGAAACGTAGGAAGTCTTTCCTCCTCGCGCCTCTTCCTTGATCACAGAATTAGCCATTCGACCCAAGAGTCCTGCTACTGTATTTCTCTTGTCATCACTCCAGTGATCTCTTTAGGTTTCTGACAAATCTCACAACTAAAGCCCCCCCCCCCCCGTGTTCCTAATATCCCTGCAAACTGCTGGCGAGTGGCACAGGAAGGAGAAAAGGAGAGGGTCGGGGGGAAGAGAAAACTGCCTTTCTATTTGTGGCCCAGTGTAATTATGTGGGATAGATGCTGGCACAGCATGGTGGTGGAGTTGGGTGAGATGATCTCCACCTTCTTCTTCCTTCCTTCTCTAGCCTCCCAAACGTAGACCACAGTTTTGCTTTAGATGAACAAAATGAAAGCAGATGCCATTTCAGGTACGCAGTAGAGGATATGCAGCCCGATCATCAGCTGAAGTCACTGTTTTACTGTCTAGTGTTGTATCGAGAAGAGAAAAAACGTCTGTTTATTGAAGTAAAACACAGAGGGGAGATTGAAACAAAAAGACTTTCATTATGCAGTTTCCTATAGTCTGGCAGAAAATGAAACATGATGAAATCCTTTGTGTAAGAATATATTTTTGAAATCCACCAGAGATTGAGTCGCTGTGGTTTTTGGTCACGTGTTTTTTTCATCGCAGAGACGAGTGACTGTAGAATCACTGTGGTAAGAGCTGTTGTGTTTGTTGATGTCTGCGGGATTTAAGGGCATTATGCAGCACATCTCAGGTGCTCAGCCACGGGTAGCGGCTGAGAAACAGTTGGACTGTCAGTTAGACCTTCGCCACCAGACCTGTGATCCTATTATCCGGCTGTGATAATGAATATCCGCACATCTGAACTGGGATGTTTTCTACAGGAATTTGCAAGGGGAAATTGCTGAACAGTGAAATGATGAGCTCTAAGTGAAGGCACAATATGAGCATAATTGCTCTGCACCATGTGGATAATTATTTCGTCAGCAGCGTTAGACATAACCTCCCTTTTTAATGATGTTTAGCAAAGTGGTCACATGCCACTCATAGAGACATCACAAATGTGCACGTACTCAAGTGAGCACGATGTTGCTCATCATGCATCCGCTGTGATGTTGATGCACTGTTTTACCATCCCCCAGCTGCCCCCAGCAGCGGGTTCCTGCCTTAGACCATGAGCTGATTGGACTGGATTTGACCATGCAGGATGAATCAGGCAGCTACAGCTCTGCCTAAAGATCAAACTGTTTCCATTTAGTTACAATAACCCAACCAACAGGAGCGCTTTTAGACAGAGGTATGAAATAATGCAAAACATGTTTTCATACAAATGCCTGTTTCACACAAGCTGCTTCTGAAAACGGCAAATTGGCCTCATGGTGTATTAGAGGCTCGCGGCCATTTGGGGGCATAAAATGACATCGCACTGCCTGTGGATGTCCAAATGTACTTCACTGAGAGACAGAGAGCGACAAAGTGAGAGAGAAGAGTGACTCTTAACAGCCAATTAGCTTCCGCTTGATCAGGAGGTGGCGTGAGGGCCACTGTGGGAACCATTATAGCAGGGACGAAGAATATTAGCCACAATCAGTTCTAATTAAAGACTGACACTTTTTATTCCTCTCCGTCCCCAGCCATTCCTCCGTCACTTCTATCCTCTGCTCCTCTTTCAAGTATGATGGTAATCTGCAAACCGAGTCTAACATAGGATGTGACTGGACTGATTAGAAAAGACAGTGGAGAGATGATGAAGAAGCATTGATTAAAAACCAGTTAAGCCTCTTTGATTAGTTCAGCTTAGTTCTCTACACATCATCATAAAGCATACTATGGTATTACCATAAATGCACAAACATGGGAGCCTTTTAGACTTGTAAAGTTGTTTATTTGAATTACATTTTAGCTCTTTTTCTGGGTCATGCAGTCCTGTGTACTGGAGTGTTTCAGCTCACGCGGATGCATGCTGCTAATGACAGTTGATAGTCCAATATCTGTGCAGCAGGAATTTATAGTTTATGCAGTAAATATGTGCAAGGAATATATGAACAGAACAGAGCTCGCTTGATGTCTGAACAGCTAAGTGTTTGTCTATCACTGTTAGGAGAGAAGAGCTGATCTACCTTTCCGACAGTTAGTCTCTAATGAGAATTCTTCAAATAAGGATTTTTAAAAGCTCAGCACTGTTACTTCTTTCTGTGACCCTATTTTAAGTTAATCTGTTCTTTACAAAAAATCTCTCGTGTGGAGCTCTGAACCTTTTTTTTCTGTTGCCCTGAATTGCAGAAGGTGGCACACTGCTCCATGTGGCCTTATTATATGCAAGGCTAAGCACAGTTTGACCTGCGACTGAAAATAGAGCACTCTCGGGAAGGAAAATGACTTCATAACTTTATTTTCACATGTAATTTTAAAGGAATTATACAAAGTCAGACAGCAAATCAGTTGAGTTTACCTCTCTGTCAAATCTAGAGCCTCACCTGTACGCAGGTAGGGCTTCTTCTCCCTTGGTAGCAGGCATAAAGTCACATCAGTTATTTAAATTTTAGTTTCTATAGAACAGAAATGAGAAAAAAATATGCACAGGTGATATATAAGAAGATTTACAGTACATAGGCAGATCTGACCTTGATATAGGCCTTTACAGAATAACTCCAATGTCACATCCGATAACAGGGAAGGGTTTTGTAGCATGTTAGGTCACACTGTTTATCTCAGCAGTGGGTTCTGGTATTTTGGTGGTGGTGAGAGGACCTTGTGGAGATGCTTCTTCCAGGGAGTATCTATAATGAGTTCTGTCAGGCAAGCAGCGAGCAGCACGTTGCTACTGAACCCAACCTGGGCAGAGGCAAGGCCCATCTGTCAAGCAGAGACGATAAGCCCGAAGCCATCAAGAAACAAATTGCTCAGCTTCCCCACTGTGACGCCCTACGAGGCAGCTGGCTTCGGGTGGGCAACAGAAATGCTACTGATGCCTGATGATACACATGGAAAAGGAGGCGGAGACAGGAACTATCAAACGCATTAATCTATGCAGATGGTGCCGCTGGTGCCACCAATTGCACCGCTACAGCAGCTGTACTCAGAACTTCAAAGTGACAAAGTAAAATCGTAATAAATAAATGAATTCAAATATTTAAAAAACATTTTTGTGTTTTTTGATGTCAAGCCTTGGGGAATCAGCTTTAAAATGTCTCCCACACATTTCCTAATCTCCTTCCCTTACAAAGATAATAACAGCTGTTGGACCTTTCCCTCAAGGAAAAACAAAAACAAACAATTACAACACATTCATAAGGAAATGATCAAAGGCTATATATCTTCTTTAAACATCTGCATGAGAGAGTTGGCGTTGATCTTCATTATCATACACTAAACCGCAGTGTCATGCCAAAAAAACAAACAAGACTGAAAAAATTAAGTTGTGTCATGTGCGCATAAGAAAAAACCCCAGGTGTAGGCATAGCACAGGACTGACAGGAACTCAGATTAGGTTCATTTCCTCAGCAAATTGAGTCATTTGTGGAAATGGCATTAAGTGTGACATCGTTTTTTACATGAATAAATATCAGGCTGGTCAACCAAGCATCACACAGCCATCATGTGACAACTCATTATAAACTGATTAGATATGGTGGGCGATCTGGGCTCGTTGGATCTTCGGGGAAGGAGGATGCGGCGTACAGGAGAGAAGAAGACACAAGACAGAGGTTGCTTTCTAATTTTAACTCCTCAGCTGACGAGATGAGAGGCGCAAAAAAGATGAAAACATTCACTCAGACACTGAGAGGCAGACATAAAAGTGATTACGAGGCTGTGACAAATTGTGGAATGAAAATGAAGTTGTCGCTGTATTCAACACAGTGGAACAATCCTCTGCTGAATATCGGAAACTGGCGCTGTCACAGAACACGCAGAACAGAGCAGCTCTTCGTGATGAATGGGTTATGTGCGCAGCAAATAGTCGGAAAAGGTACTGCAGGTAAGAGCAGTCATTTTATTTATATAAACAATACAAGCAAACTGCTTGCCCAAAAAATTCTACTATACATTACTCTATGATCATATTCATTGCTATGCAGAAGAGTGCCTGCTGATTGCCTACTCCTATTCCACATAAATTTGTTTTTCACAAAACATCTTTTTCGTCACTTATTGCCCCTTAGTAAGTTCTTTGTTTCAGACCTTTCTCAGAACGCACTTCATTTGAATTCCGCTTTCAGGCATGCGTCCAATTGAAACACTTAATGAAAGGTGTACTGCCTATAAAAATCTAATGCTTTCTTTGTCTTTTTAAGTTTAAGCTGTAGGGCCACATTATGTTTTTCTATTTTCTACCATAGCAAAGGAGTTTAAGACAGCTTTTAGATTATCTGTGGAACCGAACTGCCGTCAGATCAGAGTTATAGCATGTGGTAGTAAAAGTCCTCCAGCTGTGAACATGCATTAATTAGCTCAGTTTCAATAATGTAGATGACATTTAAAGGAAAAAACAAACAGTTGGAATTCAAAGATTAATTTTTGTTTGCTACACATGCTACCAAAAGACAGAAATGTAACCCTGAGTGTCCTTGCTCGGGTTAAAAGGTTGGCTGAAGGATGTGCTGCTGGTGTTAAAAACCAATTACCCCTTGGCTGCTTTTTAAAATACCCTCTCACTCTCAATCAGCAGAGGCCTTGGGAAATGAATGAGCTAATTTTGCCCAACCTGGGCTGTAATTGTTTCAAATCAGCCTCATGCCTCAGTGTCACTGCCAAAATAATTGCTCATGAGCGGCAAGATTAATCTACAGAAGCACATCTGTGGGACTTAATTTACGGGTTGCACTGCCATGCCTTGTGGATCCATTAGGCTTATTTGGTTTTCAATTTTGTACAGCATATGCAGCTAAACAAAGGTGAAATAATAGTGGAGGAATGCCAGGAAACAAGCAAACACAATGCACCAACTGCTCAGTGTTTGTACAAAGTCACTATCACACAGTCGCCAACTCTGGTGCAAATACATGCACATGACATGCAGAAGTATTAACGTTCGTGAACAAGTGGCTACATGTGTGCGTGCATTATGCAGACATAACTGCAATTTGTGCAGCTGCAAATCCACTGGCACAATCCACTCTCATACGATCTGTCTCCTACCGTGTCCACGTCTAAACCACCTGTTAACGGACAAATTCTTCAAAAGGAGGAAGTGTCATCACTTGTCAACGTCAGCCTCCAATCAGCTGCAGCTGAGAAATCAGCATTTGGATTGTGAACCACTTTCAGGGTGAGAGGGGATGGGCCATTCAACAGCATCTCTGAAGAGAAACAGCTGCAAGCTGCAAATTGGAAAGCCTTTGTGAGAAGCTGCTCTGCCCTTTGTTGTCTCCTTCCTCCTCTCCTCAAGGTGCTGGCATGCAGATGTGTGCTCTCATTTCTCATGTGTAATTACAAAGATGGGATGAAGCCATAAAAGGATGCTTCCTCAATATGGGGCATTGTACTGCATGGAGCAGGACAACCAGCGTGTTATATACATGGAAACTTTAACACAGCAGCGGATTAGGCACCTCACTCTTTTGGTGAAGCTTCTAAACCCTTTCCAACATGAGGCAAAAAGAAGGATAATTTGGCTGAAAAACAATCAATGTGACCAACCATAGTGGTATTATACCTTCCACTCCAGTGGCAGGGCTGTCCGTCTCTGCCTGTGTGCAGAGAGGAGCAATGGGCCTGAACAGATAAGGATACTTATCAGAGCCTGTGCAGGTGTTTGGTAGAGCGATGCCATAACAGGATTCAAAAGTTACCACTGGCCAGCAGGATTTCACTTAATGAGTAGAGTAAGAAAAGAGGCACAGAGGAGTAGATGGGTGGAGGAGGGATAGGTGGACAGGGTGGTATAATTGTGAATCCCCTCAGAGTGCCGCAGTACAGAGCGTCTTAAGACACCTGCTGGTGTGGTGATAAGGAGTGAAAAGCAATCACGTCAACAACCCGGCAGCCACAACTGGCATCTTGCTGCCTCTAAACCTGCTACTTGAGCAATTCTCTCAAATAAAACTTGTTTTCTGTCATAGGTCAGCGGGAGAGGAGGAGCGGAGAGGAGAGGAGAGGAGAGGAGAGAAGAAAAGGAAAGAGGAGAGGAGAGGAGAGGAGAGGAGAAAAGAGAAGAGGAGAGGAGAGGAGAGGAGAAAAGAGAAGAGGAGAGGAGAGGAGAGGAGAGGAGAAAAGAGAAGAGGAGAGGAGAGGAGCGGAGAGGAGAGGAGAGGAGAGGAGAGAAGAAAAGGAAAGAGGAGAGGAGAGGAGAGGAGAGGAGAAAAGA